>ML788940.1:158230-212327 GCA_009831015.1 Picea engelmannii
AACTCTGTTACTCATTTCGTGTCACTGATGTGGGATACATCAAGGCCCTCCTGTGACGAGTCTTGTTCTGTCGACTTCAGCACATTATCCAGAATCAAGACTTAGAAATTATTTAGTACCTTGAAGCTTGCATGCCTCAATGGAAAGTTTCTCGCTTTCGACAGTGGGTTTACATCATTGACCCCTGATCGAGAGATTCCGTTGATTGTTCGACATCAACTCATTTATTCATAGTTGATGGATTGTACTATAGTACCTTGGGAGTCATTGGCATTAATGGTGATTTCCCTCGCACTTGTTAACAGTATACATCAATGACCGGTAATCAAGTGGTTTCTGCCATGTTCGACTTCGACACATGTAATCACATGGTCAGATTCATACTTTGGGTGACGAGATTGAAGACCCTGGATATTATCTTTGTGATCCAGGTTGTGATGGAGTATGCATATTTTGCGACACATAGATCCACTGTGTATGTTTCGTGGCTATGTTGTCTTGATTTAAAATTTGTCGCACAGATCCACAGTGTATTCAGGTGGCTGTGCTATATATTGACAGCATGGATCCATAGTGTATGATTGGTGGCCATGACCTTTGTTTATAATGACATCAGTCTATGATCTGAGTATGGGAATGCCTACCTCGGATTTGATATACATGATATTCTGTTGATGCTTGGATGTTTGCAGGTCTCTGATTAGATGTGCTTTTGGTTCTTGACACACACATGTAGCTTACAAAGTCTATCGACTGTCACTGGTTCCGCTCTCAGACTTTGGGGGGCATTTTGTTATCCACAAATTCGGTCATTGTGATGATGTCATGATGATATCATGATGATGTAAAATCAAGCTCTTTACCAAGAATACTTTCCTGAGAAAAGTTACAGTTATCTTCTTCCAGAATTCACATTTTGAAACATGTTCGCAGGCTGCTTATATATTCACCTGCGAGAATGCCTGTTTCTCGCAGGCTGCTTTAAGCTGGGGTGCAAACTTCTTGCACTGTACTCATGGTTAGGGTGCGAACATGCTCTTAAAGGAGAAAAATATAAAGATCTCGAATCTTCTAGAAGGGTGAGTTGGCTTTCGAGTGGTTATTCAAGTACTGACATTCCAGATATCTTGGGATCATTCCCTATCCAAGTAACTAAACTATCTTCTCCTATATATTGAGGATATTTCTCATGGAAAGGGTTAAGTTGAGCAAGCAGCAAGTCAGCAAGAGATTGATTAGAGAATCAGTGCAAGATTGTATGGAGGACTTATGCTACAGCAGTAAGAGACAATAGCAAGGTCATCACAAGTAGTTGATTTTCTTCATGCATGAGCAAGTGTGTGTGTCAGAGATAGAAGCCATCAAAAGGAGACCTATGACATCAAGGCTCAGGTTGTAAGTTTCACTTTCAATTAATTTAATACAACAATATGTCCCTTTCCCATAAAGATGATGTCACTTTATTACATAATTCCTTGATCATATGTATAGACTAGTCATTGAATAAGTTAATTTGCCTTTACTTAGATTGGTTCGTTTTGTTGTGATCCAGACGGGACGAGAGCATTGGAGTGAAGCTTGGAACAATAGAGATATAAGGAGAGCATTCATAAGGTATGTCCATAACCCTTATCTCTTAGTTTATTCAATAGGCTAGATCTAGGGAAAGAGTAGTATTCTGTCCTATTTTGTTCTATATACCAGGTGGATCTAGGGATATCGGTTAGTGTCCGCACCTACGGATTTATCCCATAACAGAGAGGTCTGGGTAAAATTTAAAGATCCGTGAGGGAGCTAGATAGGCATGAAAATTCTCTAATTTTTAATTTGTAGACCTATGATTCTTTTTTACGTAATAGACCTCAGTTGATAATGAAGTTATATATCATTTTGTTTTCTCTTTTCTGTGTAAATCATTTTTCCATCTTTCATCTTCTTGGATATGTGTTTCTGCTATAGGTTATATGTCTGCAATTTCTGTGCTGAGAGGGTTATTGTATAGGATATGCTCTATCCCTTTCCACAGGCTTATCTGAGTTTTGATTTGGTATTAGAAAGGATTTATGAAAACTAAGTTTTTCTCTTGTTGTTACATGTATTCAAGATCCGGATTCTCTTTGATCATTTTAAGTTTTGTTTTTCTTATTTCTTCTTTCCATCTCTTTATAATCATTTTAACTGATCTTAGCTTTGTTAACCTAATTTGTTGCACATAGAATGTTAGTTCAGGATTACAGTTTATTTTCATGGACTCCATGCCCAATGTCTTCATTTCCTTGTTGATTAATTTAACCACTCTCATAATTTCCTAAAACCCAAGTTATCCAATCAAACATTTTTTCATAATGTGCTAGGCTTGCACTTGAGTAGTCCAAGAGAAACTTCTAGCGCTAACACCTTTGAAGCAATTTGATACGAATCTTCCACATTTATAATCATCACCATGCACATCTAATTTTGAATTTCATATCTCAAGTCATTCTTGTATCTGGCGAATTTTTCATCATCACTCTCACGATGACCATCTCTAATGTTTATCCTATAAAAATCCTTTGTGTATTCCTTCACTGTCATCCCTTTCTGTCTCAAATTTTTCATTCTTTGGAACATATTGATCTCATAATCCCTGGGTATGAATTTGGATTTCATCTTGGCGACCATCCTATCCCATCTTTTAATTTTTTGTTTCCCTTTGCAACGTCTGTCAGCCTGCAGTTCATCCCACCATAGTGATTCATGCCCTTTCAGTCTAGTGATAGCATGTTTAACTTTCTTATCTTTTTCGATGTCCTCATAGTCAAATTATTTATCCAGATCTCTAAACCAATATAGTAGCTCCTCAACATCTAAGTTGCCTTCATACATCGAGATGTCCATTTTTGCTTTGGCCCTTATTCTTTCAATATCTTTGAATAGACGTTCCTCTGCAACATCTTTGGCTACAACTTCTTCTTCAGCTCCAGATTCATTCTCACTTTCGTCCTCACTAACATATCCAATATCATTTGTTAATCTATGTGTTGTCTCCATAGCATCCAATCGAGCACAAAGTTCTCTCATTTCCCTTTCCACGGCTGGATCGGGCATCAGTCTTTCTTGACATCTTCTTGGCGACATTATTTAAATCTATTCCACGCAGAATTTAAATCACAACTTTCCTTCTATCTCCCTTTCTTACAGAAAACAATGATTGTATGCTCTGATACCACCTGACATAGCACCCCTATCTCAACAGTTTCTGCTTGACCTCATGGTCTTGGATTTTTCTATTCCCTTGAGCCGAAATGGATCCTTGATTCCCAGCTAGAATCTCCAACATGTATAACCACAGGTCCTTCTTAGAAATTATGCATGTGTGAACAAGCACTAGGCACGAACCTCCGCTCCATGTGACCAACCGATATGACCATGGCCTTCACCCAAAAAGGTGTTTCAGGTTTTGGGTTTCGTGAATTCACGATTTCGTTTGTGAGTCTGAGTCCCTCTTACTCCTTCAACTCCCAAAACTCTGAAAAGGGTTGAAGGGTCCACTAGCTCCTCCCTTATGCCTCAACCATGTGACCCCAGTCACATCCTGGGGTCCACCTTCGAGTGTGTCGGGATTTCATGACTCGTGAGTTCATGATGTGACTCTTCTCCTGTCTCTTGAAGTCCCAAATAATGACTTCTTCTCCTTATATATACAACCCTAAACCTTTGACGATATGACAGTCCAGATTTTGTCAAAATTTTGCATGTCGGGATTTAGCAACTCAATACCTCCAAGTCACGACTTTCTCCACACTCCGACTCCCGAAACGTCAAAATCCGAAATCACAAGATCAACGACTCCTGTTGATCCATATCTAACGATGACTATTCATCCAGATCTTATGAGTGTTGATAGACACTCATCCTTAACTTCCTCGTTGATCCACTGGATTCAACAGTTCATGGAAAATTGGTAGTTCTCCCTCTCAGAATTTCAACCGTCCGTTCAAGTTCCCAATACTTCCTGGCCAAAAAACTGGCATCTTCCTTCTGAGCTTAATTTCTATGAGGTAACTTCAACCTCATCTTCCCTTCGAAATATTCAAAGTATCTATCCCTCCTAAGCTTATTTTTGGCTGCACACTCCAAGATTCCAAGGGATTCTGCCCGCACTCCTTGCAGCTTCACGATAATCTTTGATTATCTAAACTCTCCAAATCTGTGCACTGCTCACGACAATAGCTATTGAACCATTCACTGGGTTGGAAAATTCTAATAATTCAACTGCCTGTGCACACCTTGCACGACTTTGTGTTATACTTCCACTTCTACTGGTATGAGAACAACGATATCTCTCCTGATCTTTTCTGAGGCAAAAATTAGAATCTTGTCAACGCACACTTTGCAAACCTTCACTACACTCCTTGCAGGAATTCTTAGGAAGATAAACAATTAAAACTTACACTCTCCCCCTTACAGAATTCATACATTCAACATGAAATCATACATACACAGCACTGAAAACAAATGCCTAATAGAGAATATAAGAAAACTATAAACATACCATTCAATAGATGCAAGCAGTAATCACCCCAAAACCATGAAGTTGGATTAAATCCTTCTCATATTAATTCAAGTGATTTTGTACATGGGTTCAATAGCAACAACTATCTTCTAATACAATCTTCTACAATCTATCTTCTTCTCTGCTCTCCTATTCTCTTTCTCTACAACTCTATTCTTACAATAAGAATAATAATACAATACCCATACATACAAAGGAGATTTCTAGAGTTTTCCCTCCTACAAATCTAAGCTATCTTATTGAAATAAAGACTACATCTACTTTACATTTATTACATTAATTGCCTCCAACAAATGGATGGGAGAAATTCTCAAGATCTGCGCTACAATCTCCAAGCCATAAAAGAAAAAATATCTTTCCAGATATTACATTAATGTTTCATCCTTTTGAAATTCAAAATATCCCCAAAATGTGTGTTGGTGCATATCCATATGTCCTCCACTTTGAACTTTCTTTTTTGGTGATACTCCTGCATCATCCATGCACTCAGGGTTGATCTCTAGTGATGTCAGTTGTTCCGCCAATACTACATATGTATGGAAAAATCGATGTCGTACTCCGATAGTACAGATAAAATCGACCATACTGTCATATTGTAATTAGTTTTTTTTGTATTTTTTCGAAAAAATCCTGACGTTTTTCAACTATTCGATGACATGGTATTTATTGTCGACTATCTGATGGCTACAGGTAACTAAATGTCGGATATTCGATGGTGTAAAGGGTCAATGATTCTTCTTACCAACTATTGACAAAGTCAATATTTTTTTCCATTAAGAAACGTCTCTCTCGTCAACAACCTTCAGAAGGCTGACATAAAAGTAATATATAATTTAAAAAGTTTGAAATATTAAAAATGTTCGACCTTGTTCCTATACTAACGACATTTTGAAGAGGTTATAAGAGATATTTTTAGGTCGGAATACAATTTTTATTTTTTATTTTGTTAATTTCATTAGAAATAGTTAAATTACAGAGGTTGATTATTTAAGATAATGATCATCATTGAAATTTTGGTAAGGAAAAATATCACATAACATTCCTCCAGGAGGACAAGGTTGATACTTGAGATCTGCATTGGTCAAGGCTTTGGGTGATCGAAAATGTTATTTCCCTTGTAAAAACTCCAGGGGCTATAATAGAAGGAGAATTTTAATAAAAATAGCTAAAAAACATTGTAGTGAGTATGGAAACCTTGAAGGCAGGCATGAATATCATCCCTTGGTAATTTATTCATTATATGTCTTTATATTGCATATTTTTTTGTAAACATTTATATGTTAAATGTAGAAGAAAAATAATGTATTATTTTTTCCTTATGGATATATTCAATGTAAACATGAAAAAAGAGAGAGTAAGTTAAGAAGTGAATAAGTATACATAAAATATAGATTTTAATTATTGTTTAGGGTATGGTTTTGTGGTTAAGAGGTTTAATTTTTAGGGGTATAGGGTGTAAGGGGTATGCTTCTCCAAGTCATGGACATGGTATGAGGAGGAACTATAAATGTCTTAAGGTATAAAATACACTTTTAGGACTCCCAAACCATGCACAGGGTCTAAAACCACCACATAGATCCTATAAACAAAATATTTGTCCTATTTCTACTCATGATAATGGCACCATTACAAAGTTGTAATTAGTGGAAATTATTATTTAATTTGCCCCCGAGCAGAGTGACCTATGAATGGGGCCAATGGTGAATTTTTTTTCAGTTTGTGCTTGTATGCACTGAAATTTGACATGGTTATAGAATATGCATGCATTTATGGTATGGAATAGTTTTGAGACTCAAATATGACTCGCACAAAGAATTTGAAAATCCAACGAAAATATTAATGATAAAAAAAATGTTTCAAGTGTGAAGTGTGAAATGCATTGTCCACATGGATATTAATGAGAACGACAATGTTTCAACATTACAAACTACTCACAATAAAAAAAAATTATGAGAACCTTAGTCAAACAAGGAGACCTAATATTTTTCTTCACTAAAATGTGTGTGCATTTTTTATTTTATTAAAAGGTTGTATGCAAAATGAATGAGCAAGAATTCCTTTGTTATAAAATAAATAAATAAAATTCCACAAGTGTACTTCATTCTTCATATACTACTTGTTTTTTTCCTCATTTCTAAGCCCAAAATGCAACCACTATTTTGGATATTACACTTCTACAAGCTAATGGATTTCAAATTATCTAAATAAATTGGAATTGAGCTATGAAATTGTTTGTGGGTAGTAATCTATGCGAGGTAGGTGGTATAAATCCCATTTATTATTCTTTGCAAGTAATATTTATTGCCAAATTTTGGTTTATATTCATTTACATTTTTTTTAATATCTCATTTTCGTTGTTAGAAATGGTTTCCAAAATCCCAAACCTATAAATTCATAATGTAAACCCTCAAGGAAATGCCCCACCGTCAATGGAATATAATGAAAAAAGCCAGCTAATAGAGTGATAGCCAACCTAATAATGTTGAGATATATAAGTTGACTTGGACGTTTACTTGCCCAAATTTTAGATCAAATCATTGATATAATTACTTAAGAAAATAAGGAATTATCAATATTACCTCTTATAGAGAGAATATTTATCCTAAATATTTTTATATTACTGAGACGGGGGGTGAATCAGTAACAAAGTTTTTTAATCCTTTTTAGCCATAGTATATAAGTGTAGTTTGTATTTATGATCAATTTACCAATATCATTCAATCATGTGCAGGATAAATAAACCATGAATAATGAGCAATCACAGACATACACACTGCACTAGTATTTTATGTAGAAACCCAATGCGGGAGAAAACCACAAAATTCTTTTTCTTATATGTTTTTAAGAATTACATTAATTGGAAACACCAACTTACCTTATTTTTCAGCTGCAACTGGAAGGAGGCTTTGACCCCCTATTTTCAGGCTACAACTTGAGGGAAGCTCCAACTTCCCAATTCTCTGGATACAACTAGAAGGAGGATACAACCCCCTATCTTCTCTAACCACAACCGGAAGGTGGCTAAAACCACCTATCTTTTCCCTGTCCTTCCACCCTGAAGTTAAATTCCAAATAAATGATGAAACCACTGTCACATTGTCACTGTGATATATACCACTAAAACACATGTACCAATCTATTCCAAAACAGTGTACCCAACCAATACCAATAGGTTGATATCTACCTATACCTATAACCTGTTTGTACCAACATAAACGAAAAGGTACATGACCTGTATGTTCTGCAACTCGCATATGTATGTGGCCTGCATATACTATAGTCTGTGTATGTACGTGACGTGTCTATACTACAACCTGCATATGCCTTCTGAAACTAGGGTTTTCACCTTCATAAATAACTTTGACCCTTTTCTACCTCTGTCACATCAACCTGCAACGTGACAATGTATCTAAACTGTAGTTTTCCCTATGCATCCATCCTCATACATATCCTTTAACCAAATTCATTTATGTATATCTAGTCATGTGGCATACATGTGTATACAATCATGAAAACGTGTGATAACCATCACATGGACTAGACATAAAACCCTTACTATTATTCATCCTCAAACTATACCAACAACTTCAGTAATACAATATAACCAAAATCTCTCAACCATGTATCACAAAAATCCTCAGCCATATACCAAGAAATACAATATATCTCTCACACTCAAGATAAAAATATGTTCCAATGATACATATCAGATATACCATCTTTGTATTCCTGTAGATCTGACTTATACAGTAAATTCCATACAACCAATATCCTCTCTAGGGAAAATCCTCAAACCCCCATAACCATATCTCATGTAGACAACAATATCCAACTACACATAGATATAAGACATACCTTTTGAATATGTAGACATATTTATTGTTCTTTATCACTGTAGACCTTCCTCGGAACTTGCTTTCAAACTGTAGAGACTTGGCATCTTCATCTCCTGGGAACTTGTTTTCATGGATTTTCCCAACTGTATGCGACCTTTTCTTATTTAGCATGTGAATGTACTTTCTCTATTCTCCTTCAACATGTTGTTGGGCCCCAACAACCCCCTTCTTTTTTTTTAATCAAAATCCAGGGTCCCTCAAAATTTTACTTGGATTCTTCATTTTTTTTCCTTTTGACTTGATTGGATTGGTATTGGTTTTCTTTGTTTCAAGTTTGGATTGAGTTTATATTCTTTTCTTTTCTTTGGTTTGAATTTCATGAAATTCAAATGCCATTTCGTTTTTCTTTCTACAAAGTTTTGATGTTGATGGATGAGCTTCATAATTTGGGAGTTTGTTATTACCTCTTCCTTATTGAATTTATCTGCTATGAGAATGTCTTGGTTGAAGACATGGATTAATAACAATGATTTTACAGGAAGAACGTTTATTGCGACACATCGTTTCTATGACATTTGTTCACATTTCATCAAATTTGAATGAGGGAGAGACGAACATAGAAATCTTAATTTAAACAAAAACATTAATTTTTATCAATTGTTCGTTTAAATTATGATTATGTTTTCTTCTTTCGCTGATTAGCAATCATTTTCACAAAATCATTTGGTAGGTTTAATTAATTAAATTATTTTGTCAGTTTGCATCTCATTTCAAAATAAAAAATAAATTGTTTTATCTGTCATTTGTTTGATTTTGTGAAAACCAAAAATTATTATTTTTCTCATCTCCATCAATTTGAAACTTCTAGAATTTTAAGATCATATTTGAAAGGAAAATATAAACAATATTTGTTTAGAACTTATAGTTAGTTTAAATTCATTTTTATTTTATTTTTCTAGAGTTTGTTTTATTTACAATTTTTAGGTTATTAATTTGGTTTCTTTTTGTTTCACAGGTTTCTATTATCAGTTATTTGGTATGGATCTGATCATGGATTGATTTAATTATCTAAATACATTCAATATAATTGATCAAAAAATAATATTGGATTGCTGCAAATAATTTATGAGCAACAACAGATAAGATTTGGAAATGCATTCAAGAACAAATAAGCGATTTTGCGGGACTGGTTGCAGCCAAATTGTAAGGAATATGAAGAAACAGTTGAAAACCCATCTCCAGAATGGACCCATTTAGCTTAATTGCGAACTTTTTCCCAAACAAAAGCATGATTTGAGAGATATGTTTGTCTCTTTACGAGGAATATTTCAGGTGGAAGAAATTATTAGTGATGCCCAGACTGTTCATTCATTGCATAAATATATGAGAAAGTTTAGAGCCCAGAGGACGAAGGAAATTGAGAGGAATATTTTTTATCCTTTCCTTTTTGTATATTATTTGTTTTGTAAACTTTTTTCTTTTCAAATGGAGTAATGGATCGTTGGAATCTTTTGGAGAATGGACCAGTATTTTCAAAGAAGAATATGGAATTCCAAGTTGCTTAATGGTTTTTGTCCTATTAGTAAAATGGTTTTGTTTTCATTATAATATCTTCATATTCTTTGATTAATTGATTATGCATTGATTTAAATCATCTTTAGTCTCTTTTATCAATACATGGTTAATTTCTATCATTTATGTATTAATTTTTTTAATATTTAAGAGTCTATTATCCCAAAAATTCCTTTTGGACCTTGTGATGAACTTATTATACTGAAACTATATGGGATACAATTTATTCTTTGGATTTTGTCCTTTTGTATATTTTGAAATGTTAATATTGTTTCTCATATAATTTATGAATATGAAACTTTATTTGTATTGAACTAGCTTTAGACTATTCTACATATAATTTTTCATGTTATGTTTTCATTTATATGGTTCCTTTAATATCTGTGGTTGATCATCTATTGATACATTTTGAGTTTACGTCTAATGCTGGATAGTTGATAATACCAGTTGCTGAGGGTTGGAGTTTATTTCACTTTTATCTATTGGACATTTTAAAGTCACATGATATAAAATCATTTGTCTTTCTGTCATCTCAGACTTGTTTTGGAATATAAAAGACTTCTTTCAGTTTTTTCAGGAAGTATCATGCTTTATTTTGTCATAGGTTTACACTTGACACACGTTAAGAGGAACTCATACAAATTCAGATAAATGAATTTATCTTAGTATTGTTGATCAACGTAAGGTTAGTTAGCTTATTATTTATTCAATTTGTTGATTTGCGAATGAATAATGATTGCATCATCTAAACGTTAAATACTTTCTTTATTTTCGTTATATAATTAACAATTTTATTCATACATTGTTTATTTGTTTGGTATTTAGAGAATTAGAATAATTTTGTTTATATTATTCATCTTTGTTTAGATCCATTATCTTAAAACAATTATTTTCACGAGGTTTTGCTCAAACCTTGTAAATTGTATATAGCTAGTGCACATAAACACTATTAGTTAAGCATTTGTAATTAACGTGTTGATTGTTAGAGTTGTATCTTTAGTTATTCCATATATTTTAGTTGTTTAAGATCTTAGTTGGCTAACAGATCCATAAAACCCATCAGGGTAGATTATACCAAACGGCTTCGGTTAAATAGACAACCCCAGACCAGATCTTCCCTTCTCGTTGAGGGTGTGTCATAAACGTCTGTCAACAAATGACTCTAGAAGGAGGGATGATGTAAATTTAATGATTAAATGTTTTACCCCTTAGCCTATCATAATTCCAGATTTATAAATTCTTCTTTTGTGTCATCTTGAAATGCACTAGAAGGCAAGCCAGACTGACAAGTTGGCCTTGCAAGAGTCTTTGTTTTGAATGTATTTAATTCCCCATGGCTCCCCAAATCACTGTGTTGGAACATCCTTTCCACTTCTCATTACCTGATATTCCCAACAATACAGTCTCTCGCTTGTCCAAACTCACCTTTGATGGTGGGGGCGATGTATCTGCAAAATACCATATTAACAAGTGACATCGACGTCGCTCCCTCCACAACCCACAGGTCGGAAGGACCACGTCATCACAGGATCTCTCCTCTCACATGGCCCGAAGAACTCTGACATTCTTTTATTTCCCTATCGAGAAATCTGCACCCACAACAACTCTCAAGGGATCCCCTCTTCACACTCTGAGGATCCAACTTTGCAACTTCGCGAGGTCAGTGGTCGAGCGTTGCACTCTCGAATCCCCGAACCCCGATATGGTCAATGCTGACCTTTTTCTTTTCCTATCAGGAATTTCCCTATCGCGCTTTCGACACTCGCGACATCGAACAACTGGTATTACCGACTCCCGAATCTCGATATGCCGAAACTCCAACTCACATGTGAGTTTGACCTTTCCACGTCCCGTCACCTCTGTCGGGATTTTGGACTTCACAATATCGCGAATCCTGATGCAATTGTTTCAGGACTTATCGCTGTGAAACCCTGAAAAAGCGTGCCACCTGTCCACTGACTGACTCTTCGTGGCCCACACAATTTCACTTAATTGTCGAGATATTGCGCATCAAAATGTCACGATTATCGTTGCAATATTCATTGGACTTCAACCTATGAAACCCCGATATGGAATCTCACGGGTAAATCTGATGGTCCTTGTGACTCGGATCTATGGTCCCTCCCCTCCTGAGCTTCGAACCTTTAGGAATACTCGCGGTAAATCCCTTGCTTCTTCGTGAGATCTGATGGCTCACAAAAATTCATGAATCCTCCTCAGAGAATACAGACCATCCATTCTTCCTTGGCGATCTTTTGCCAATAAATTGAGTGTCCCTTCACGAACTTGTTCACCTGCGTGAAATCTTAACGATGCCTTCGAAACATTCCCAGGCCCAACTTTACTGCACTGTCCTTCAACGGATTTGAAGGCCTTATCCTTCCTGAACTTTTCCATGGCTCTCAAGTCCTTCAGGGGAAACCCCTTGCACACACTCCTTGCGGAAACCTTTCAAACACTTCCAAGTGTTTGAAGTCCTTCGACTTTGTGCACACCTGCAGCAGCAGTCTCTCAAATGCTTCGCTTAGATTCACAACTCTGAGACCTTCCCTGGTCTGCGCACTCCTTGCATAGCTCCTGTGCGCCAAATTCACTTTTGGGTGAATGAGAACAAAAGTTAAACTATCTAAACCTCTGTCAATGCACTCCTTGTGGACGACTTCAACTGCACTCCTTGCAGGAACTCTTGCTCAGATAGAGAAACAATTGAAACTCATTCCTACTTCCTTTCAGACTTCAATCTCAACACATGAAATCATATACACAGCAAATAAATAAAACGTATAACAAGAAGTAAACATTCATGAGCATATAAATTAACATACATATACAGAGAACAAACATGATGCCATGAATTTGAATCAAAGCTTTCTACTAATTCAAATATCTGTACATGGGTGTTCTTACACAACTCTCTGCATGCTCTTCTATTCTCTCAGGCTTCATACTAATGTTACAATGCACAATGAGGGTGTCTATATCCCATTTCCCTCTTTTCTTCTAAAACTGTCTAATCTACACATTTAATTTCTACCTACATCCATTTATTATCATAAATGCCTCCATCTACTTAAGGACGAGAGCGACTCGCTCAAGGTCCATTACATTATACAAGTGCACCTTCAATAAATGGCTATATTTAAGGTCGACGCATCAATTTCAAAGGAAAATTCAAAAATTTGGCTGGGCTTGTCCAGCTATCTGGTGCCTCTGCGCTGGCTCGCTTGATGTAGGCGATGCTCCTGCATCATACTCCCTCACTTGAAACTTTTCATGGGCTCCTGTCCATGAGCTTGCGCACGGTTTGTCCATGCCTTTGTATCTCTGCTTCATTCTCCCAGCTGGCATCTTCCACTGGATGGTCCTTCCACTTGACCAAATACTCGAAGTATTCCTTTCTCCTGGTCTTCTTACCAATTCGTTTATCCAGTATGCGCTCCATCTGTGACTTTTCTGCAACTGGCATTTGCTTTCGCCACTGAACCTCTGGCTGCTCATTTTCTGTCCCTGCTTCCTCAAGTTTTTATGGGTACAAAACTGAGACATTGAATATCGAAGAAAGTCTGATTCCATCCGGTAATTCAATCTCGTAAGAATTTGCCCCAAATTTTCTCAAGATCCTACATGGTCTGATTTTCTTTATTTTTAGCTTGTTGTATGTTCCTCTCGGGAACCTTTCCTTTCTCAAGTGTGCTAGAATCAAGTCACCAAATTCAAACTGAAGTTTCCTTTTGTGCTGATATGCTCTTTGTTTGTACTCCTAACTTGAGTTCTGCAATCACTCCTTCACCTTGCTGTGAGGTTCCCTCATCGCTTCTGCGAATTCTTCTGCACTAGCGCTCCTAGTCGCAGTCTGTTCTGAATCCCTCAGTTCAAAAACTCCTCTCAGCTGTATGCCATATACAATATGAAATGGACTCTTCCCTGTTCTTTTGTTCACTGATTCGTTATACGCAAACTCTGCCTATGGTAATATATTGCCCCACTAGCTATGCTGCTCTGTCACCAAGCTTCTCAGTAAGTCTCCCAGACTTCTGTTCACCACTTCTGTTTGTCCATCCGTCTTAGGATGATAAGTAGAACTAAATGCCAAGTTAGTTCCTAGATTCTTCCACAATGTCCTCCAGAAGTGTCCTACGAACTTCATATCCTTGTCCGAAACCATGCTTCTCGGTAAGCCACGAAGTCGAATGATTTCTTTGAAAAACAGTTTCGCAATGTGAGTTGTGTCCCTGGTTTTCTGACATGGGATAAACTGTGCCATATTGGAAAACCTATCCACTACCACAAATATGGAGTCAAATCCTCTTTGTGTTCTCGGCAATCCCAAAATGAAATCCATGTTGATTTCATCCCATGGCCTCTCAGGTATGGGTAATGGTTGATAAAACCCTGCATTCTGCCTCTTTCCTTTTGAATGCTGACAAATTATGCATCTATCTACGAATCTCTTGACCTCTGATCGCATCCCTGGCCAAAAGTATGATTCGCTCAGCTTTGCAAACAGTTTGTCATGACCAAAGTGCCCTGCTAATCCTCCACTATGTTTCTCCTTCAGCAAATTCTCCCTCATGGAGCAATTCGGAATACACAGTTGATTTCCCTTAAACAACAATCCTTCCTGTATCATGTATTTTTCCCACTGGCTCCTATCTTTGAGAACTAGATTCTCAGCTGCTTCATACGCTTCCTTAAAATCTAGATCATTTGCGTACATGTCCCTAGGATCATCAAAACCCAATGTTTTGACTTTAAACTCCTGCAACAGCAAACACTTCCTGCTCAAAGCATCAACAACTTTGTTAGCAGTACCAGAAATATGTTTAATCATAAATGTGAAGTTCTGCATATATTCTACCCATTTGACATGTCTCTGATTCAACTTCTCCTATTGAGTCACAAACTGTAATGCATGGTTATCACTGTAGAAGAAAAATTCCTCTGGAATCAAGTAGTGCCTCCACTTCTTCAATGCCTGAATGAAGGCATAAAACTCCTTCTCATATGTGGAGTAATTCACTTTCATTTCATTCAGATTCTCGCTGAAATATGCAATCGTCCTATCTTCTTGACTTAAGACTGCCCCTATTGCAAATCCACTTGCATCGCATTTCATCTGAAATGTCTTCTAGAAATCCGACAACACCAAAACTGGTTGTTCCGTGATCTTCTGTTTCAACAAATTGAAACTCTTCTTAACTTCTTCTGTCTAGTGAAAAGATTTATGTCTTTTCTTCACTGTGTCCATCATCGCTGCACTAATTCCACTGGAATTCCTGATGAATTTTCGGTATAAACTAGCTAATTCGTGAAAACTTCTCACCTCAAAGATATTCTTAGGTGATGGTCAATTGTTGATCACTTCCACCTTATCTGGATCCATTCTCAACTTATCTACAGAAATAACAAATCCCAAATAAATGAGCTATGTCTTCATGAATGAAGATTTCTTCATGTTTATCAACAACATCTCCTACTGTAGCTTCCTCATCACTGTAGCCAAATGCTTCAAGGGTTCAGCCACTGATTTACTCAAAATCAGTATGTCATCCAAATACACGATGACAAATTTTCCAATGAACTCCCTCAGGACTTCGTTCATCAACCTCATGAAGGTACACGGCACATTTGTTAAGCCAAACGACATAACAAGCGATTCATACAACCCTTCATTGGTTTTGAATGTTGTCTTCCATTCATCACCTTCTCTCATGCGAATCTGGTGATATCTGCTTTTCAAATCAATCTTTGAAAAGTACTTTTCTCCACTCAAGCAATCCATCAGATCATCCATCCTCGGCAATGGAAATCTATACCTGATGGTTATCTTATTAATCGCCCTCGAGTTGGTACACATCCTCCAGCCTCCATCTTTCTTCAGACTGAGTATTGTTGGAACAATACATGGACTCCAGCTCTCTCTGACCAACCCCTTGTCCATCAAATCCTGGACTTGTCTTCTGACCTCCTCATTCTCTTGTGGTGTCAATTTGTACGCGGATTTGTTTGGCAAACTGGCTCCTGGAATGAGATAAATATGATGACTCACACTCATGATCAGTGGCAATGAACGAGGTAATTCTTCCACTACTATATCAGCGAACGCTTCCAGCAGTTCCTGAATCTCTTCTGGTAAATCATCGACTCTTGTGCTAGTCAAAACAATCTTCGGTTTCTTGACCACAAAGAATTGTGGTTCTTCTTTCTTCTTTACCTCAGTAAGAAGTTCCTTCCCACTCATGAGAAGTATAGTGTTGCTTACTTCAGGCTTCACTTCCTTATCCTTGATTGGAAGCAACATGTGAGTTCTCCCATTTTTCTCTAGGGTGTATGTGTTCATTCTCCCATCATGAATCACATTCCTGTCATATTTCCATGGTCTACCCAGCAATAGATGACAAACATCCATAGGAATAACATCACACAAGATTTTATCATTATATCCTCCTATCTTGTATTCAACTAAACATTGTTTAGTGACAGTTACCTGATGTCCCTTTTGCAACCAAGAAATGTTGTATGGGCTTAGATGATAAATCGTCTCCAGCTCAAGCTTTTCTACCATATCAGTTGAAACGAGATTATCAGTGCTTCCACTGTCTACAATAACCCTGCATACCCTGTCCTTGGTTTTGCAAGTAGTCCGGAAAAGTCTGGTCCTTTGGACTGAACTATCCACCTCCTTCTCTGGTGTCAAACGATCTTTTCGCATCATTAGCGATCTTCCACCTTCAACGTCTTCTGCCTCAACATGCTGCCTCTGTTCTTCGGTGATGTGAGTTTCTCCTCCATCTTTGTTTTTATCTGGACATTCATAAGACTTGTGCCCATTCTTTCCACATGTGAAGCATTTTATCACTCCACCTCTTCCTCCTCCTCTACCTCGGGTATGAGGAAAAGTGTTGTTATTAGTATAATCTCCTCTATGTTTAGTATGCTTCCCTCTCTGCTCAGCATATTTCCCTCGCTGTGAGGTTCCACCTCTCTCAGTTCGAGTCTGAGGTTTCTTCCAGTCTTCCTTGGGCTTCTGGATTTTGTCCTGGGCAACTGACTTGCCTCTGGGATAACTTCTGCCTCGGCCTCTCTGACTCTTCTTTCGGATCAGCTTCTCCTCAACTTTCAGAGCCAATTGATAAGCATATTCCACCATTCAAATGGTTATCATGCTCATTTCATCTTGGATATCGTATCTCAGGCCATTCATGTATCTGGAAACTTTTTCATCATCGCTTTCCCGATGACCTGCCTGATGTTCAGTCTGTAGAACTCTTCAGTGTATTCCTTCACTGTCATCAGTTTTTGTCTCAGGTTCTGCATCCTCCTGAACAGAGTAATCTGGTAGTCTCTGGGGATGAATTTCGCTTTCATATTTGCGATCATCCTATCCCAGCTTTTGATCTTCTTCTTGCCTTTGCAGCGTCTGTTAGCTTGTAGTTCATCCCACCACAATGTTGCATGTCCCTTCAATCTAGTGATAGCATGCTTGACTTTCTTGTCTTCTTCGACATCTTCATAGTCAAAGTATGTGTCTAGAGATCTAATTCAATATAGAAGCTCCTCTGCATCCAAGTTTCCCTCGTAAAATGGAATGTCTATTTTCTCTCTTGCACCCATCCTTGCAATAGCTTTGATCAAACGTTCATTCACTGCATCTTCGGCTGCAACCTCTTCTTCATGTTTAGCCTCAATTTCGCTTTTGAAATCACTGAGATCCCTAACACTGACTGTACATCCCTGTGCTATCTCCATTTCTTCGAGTCTAGCTCGTAGATCATGCATTTCTCTCTCCATTTCAGGATTCTGTATCTGCCTACCCCTTCTTCTCGGGATTTCCCTCTCCTCTAGATCGGGTGATTGCCTATCCCTTCTTCTTGGAGGCATGATCAATCTCTTCTCTTCTCTACTACAGAAAGCAAAGAATATTTTTGTGCTCTGATACCAAACTGACACCGACGTCTCTCCCTCCACAACTTGCAGGTCGGAAGGACCACGTCAGCACATGATCTCTCCTCTCACACGGCCCGAATAACTCTGACGTTCTTCTATTTCCCTATCGGGAAATTTGCACCCAAAGCAACTCTCAAGGGATCCCCTCTTCACACTCAGAAGATCGGACTTCGCAACTTCGTGAGGTCAGTGGTTGAGCGTTGGACTCTCGAATCCCCGAACCCCGATATGGTCAACATTGACCTTTTTCTTTTCCTATCGGGAATTTCCCTATCGTGCTTTCGACACTCGCGACATCGAACAACTGGTCTTACCGATGCCCGAATCCTGATATGCCAAAACTCCGACTCACATGCGAGTTTGACCTTTCCACGTCCCGTCACCTCTGTCGGGATTTCGAACCTCATAATATCGTGAATCCTGATGCAATTTTTTCGGGACTTCTCCCCATGAAACCCCAAAAAAGCATGCCACCTGTCCACTGACTCACTCTCCATGGCCCACACGATTTCACTTAGCTGTCAGGATATTGCGCATCAGAATGTCACGATTCCCATTGCAATATTCACGGGACTTCAACCTACGAAACCCCGATATGGAATCTCACGAGTAAATCTGACGGTCCTTGTGACTCGGATCTATGGTCTTGCCCCTCCTAAGCTTCGAACCTTTAGGAATACTCACGGTAACTCCCTTGCTTCTTCATGAGATATGACGGCTCACAAAAATTCGTGAATCCTCCTCGGAGAATACCGACCGTGCATTCTTCCTTGGCGATATTCTGCCAATAAACTGAGTGTCCCTTCATGAACTTGTTCACCTGCGCAAAATCTTAATGACGACTTCGAAACACTCCCAGGCCCAACTTTCCTACACTGTCCTTCAACGGATTTGAAGGCCTTATCCTTCCTGAACTTTTCCATGGCTCTCAAGTCCTTTAGGGAAAACCCCTTGCACGCACTCCTTGCAAAAACCTTTCAAACACTTCCAAGTGTTTGAAGTCCTTCGACTCTATGCACACCTGCAGCAGCAGTCTCTCAAATGCTTCACTCAGATTCACAACTCTGAGACCTTCCCTGGCCTGCGCACTCCTTGCACAGCTCCTGTGCCCCAAATGCACTTCTGGGTGAATGAGAACAAAAGTTAAACTATCTGAACCTCTGTCAATGCACTCCTTGTGGACGACTTCAACTGCACTCCTTGCAGGAACTCTTGCTCAGATAGAGAAACAATTGAAACTCATTCCTACTTCCTTTCAGACTTCAATCTCAACACATGAAATCATATACACAGCAAATAAATAAAACGTATAACAAGAAGTAAACATTCATGAGCATATAAATTAACATACATATACAGAGAACAAACATGATGCCATGAATTTGAATCAAAGCTTTCTACTAATTCAAATATCTGTACATGGGTGTTCTTACACAACTCTCTGCATGCTCTTCTATTCTCTCAGGCTTCATACTAATGTTACAATGCACAATGAGGGTGTCTATATCCCATTTCCCTCTTTTCTTCTAAAACTGTCTAATCTACACATTTAATTTCTACCTACATCCATTTATTATCATAAATGCCTCCATCTACTTAAGGACGAGAGCGACTCGCTCAAGGTCTGTTACATTATACAAGTGCGCCTTCAATAAATGGCTATATTTAAGGTCGACGCATCAATTTCAAAGGAAAATTCAAAAATTTGGCTGGGCTTGTCTAGCTGTCTGGTGCCTCTCCGTTGGCTCTCTTGATGTAGGTGATGCTCCTGCATCATACTCCCTCGCTTGAAACCTTTCATGGGCTCCTGTCCATGAGATCGCACATGGTCTGTCCATGCCTTTTTATCTCTTCTTCATTCTCCCAGCTGGAATCTTCCACTGGATGGTCCTTCCACTTGACCAAATACTCGAAGTATTCCTTTCTCTTGGTCTTCTTACCAATTCATTTATCCAGTATGCGCTCCATCTGTGGCTTTTCTGCAACTAGCATTTGCTTTCGCCACTGAACCTATGGCTACTCACTTTCTGTCCTTGCTTCCTTAGGTTTATATGGGTACAAATTTGAGACATTGAATATCGAAGAAAGTCCGATTCCATCCGGTAATTCAATCTCGTAAGCATTTGCCCCAAATTTTCTCAAGATCCTACATGGTCCGATTTTCTTCATCTTTATCTTGTTGTATGTTCCTCTTGGGAACCTTTCCTTTCTCAAGTGTGCTAGAATCAAGTCACCAAATTCAAACTGAAGTTTCCTTTTGTGTTGATCTGCTCTCTGTTTGTAATCCTAACTTGAGTTTTGCAATCTCTCCTTCACCTTGCTGTGAACTTCCCTCATCGCTTCTGTGAATTCTTCTTCACTAGCCCTCCTAGTCGCAGTCTGTTCTGAATCCCTCAATTTAGAAACTCCTCTCAACTGTATTCCATATACAATCTGAAATGGACTCTGCCCTGTGCTTCTATTCATTGAGTCGTTATACGCAAACTCTACCTGTGGTAATATATTTTCCCACTGGCTATGGTGCTCTGTCACCAAGCTTCTCAGTAAGTCTCTCAGACTCCTGTTCACCACTTTTGTTTGTCCATCCATCTGAGGATTATAAGTAGAACTAAATGCCAAGTTAGTTCCCAGATTCTTCCACAATGTCCTCCGAAAGTGTCCTACAAACTTCATATCCCTGTCCGAAACTATGCTTCTCGGTAAGCCCTGAAGTCGAATGATTTCTTTGAAAAACAGGTTCGCAATGTGAGTTGCATCGCTAGTTTTCTCACATGGGATAAAGTCTTCCATCTTGGAAAACCTATCCACTACCAAAAAGATTGAGTCAAATCCTCTTTGTGTTCTCGGCAATCCCAATATGAAATCCATGCTAATTTCATCCCATGGCCTCTCAGGTATGGGTAATGGTTGATAAAACCCTGCATTCTGCCTCTTTCCTTTCAAATGATGACAAATTTTGCATCTATCTACGAATATCTTGAACTCTGATCGCATCCCTGGCCAAAAGTATGATTCGCTCCTCTTTACGAACATCTTGTCATGACCAAAGTGCCCTGTTAATCCTCCAATGTGTTTCTCCTTCAACAAATTCTCCCTCATGGAGAAATTCAGAATACATAGCTGATTGCCCTTAAAAAACAATCCTTCCTGGATCATGTATTCTTCCCACTGGCTCCTATCTCTGAGAACTGGATTCTCAGTTTCTTCATACGCTTCCCTAAAATCTGGATCATCTGCGCACATGTCCCTGAGATCATTAAAACCCAATGTTTTGACTTTAAACTCCTGCAATAACAAACACTTCCTGCTCAAAGCATCAACAACTTTGTTAGCAGTACCATAAATATGTTTAATCACAAATGTGAAGTTCTGCATATATTCTACCCATTTGACATGTCTCTGATTCAACTTCTCATGTTGAGTCACAAACTGTAATGCATGGTTATCACTGTATAAGATAAATTCCTTCGGAATCAAGTAGTGCCTCCACTTCTTCAATGCTTGAATGATGGAATAAAACTCCTTGTCATATGTGGAGTACTTCACATTCATTTCATTCATCTTCTCGCTGAAATATGCAATCGTCCTATCTTCTTGACTTAAGACTGCCCCTATTGCAAATCCACTTGCATCGCATTTCACCTGAAATGTCTTCTGGAAATTCGGCAACACCAAAACTGGTTGTTCCGTGATCTTCTGTTTTGACAAATTGAAACTCTTCTCAGCTTCTTTTGTCTAGTGAAAAGATTTATTTATTTTCTTCTCTGTGTCCATCATCGCTGCACTAATTCCACTAAAATTCCTGATGAATTTTTGGTAGAAACTAGCCAATCCGTGAAAACTTCTCACCTCAAAGATATTCTTCAGTGATGGCCAATTCTTGATCACTTCCACCTTATCTGGATCCATTCTCAACTTATCTGTAGAAATAACAAATCCCAGATAAATGAGCTCTGTCTTCATGAATGAACATTTATTCATGTTTATCAACAGCTTCTCCTGTTGTAGCTTCCTCATCACTGTAGCCAAATGCTTCAAGTGTTCAACCACTGATTTACTGAAAATCAATATGTCATCCAAATACATGATGACAAATTTTCCGATGAACTCCCTCGGGACTTTTTTCATCAACCTCATGAAGGTACTCGACGCATTTCTTAAGCCAAATGACATAACAAGCCATTCATACAACCCTTCGTTGGTTTTGAATGTTGTCTTCCATTCATCACCTTCTCTCATGCGAATCTGGTGATATCCGCTTTTCAAATCAATCTTTGAAAAGTACTTTGACCCACTCAAGAAATCCATCAGATCATCCATCCTCGGCAATGGAAATCTGTACCTGATGGTTATATTTTTAATCACCCTCGAGTCGGTACACATCCTCCAGCCTCCGTCTTTCTTTAGATTGAGTACTGATGGAACAACACATGGACTCAAGCTCTCTCTGACCAACCCATTGTCCATCAAATCCTGGACTTGTCTTCTGACCTCCTCATTCTCTTCCGGTGTCAATCTGTACGTGGCTTTGTTTGGCAAACTAGCTCCTGGAATGAGATCAATATGATGACTCACACTCCTGATCAGTGGCAACAAATGAGGTAATTCTTCCACTACTATATCAGCGAACTCTTCCAGCAGTTCCTGAATCTCTTCTGGTAAATCATCAACTCTTGTGCTGGTCAAAAAAATCTTCGGTTTCCTGACCACAAAGAATTGCATTTCTTCTTTCTTCTTTACCTCAATAAGAAGTTCCTTCCCACTCATGAGAAGTACAGTGTTGCTTACTACAGGCTTCACTTCCTTATCCTTGATTGGAAGCAACATGTGAGTTCTCCCATTTTTCTCTAGGGTGTATGTGTTCATTCTCCCATCATGAATCACATTCCTGTCATATTTCCATGGTCTACCCAACAATAGATGACAAACATCCATAGGAATAACATCACACAAGATTTTATCATTATATCCTCCTATCTTGAACTCAACTAAACACTGTTTAGTGACAGTTACTTGATGTGCCTTTTGCAACCAAGAAATTTTGTATGGGCTCGGATGATCAATCATCTCCAGCTCCATCTTTTCTACCATCTCGATTGAAATGAGATTATCAGTGCTTCCACTATCTACAATAACCTTGCATACCCTGTCCTTGGTTTTGAAAGCAGTCTAGATAAGTCTGGTCCTTTGGAATGAACTCTCCACCTCCTTCTCTGGTGTCAAAAGAGATTTTCGCATCATTAGCAATCTTCTGCCTTCAGCGTCTTCTGCCTCAACATCCCGCCTCTGTGCTTCGGTGATGTGAGATTCTCCTCCATATTTCTTTTTATCTGGACATTCATAAGACTTGTGCCTGTTCTTTCCACATGTGAATCATTTTATCGCTCCAACTCTTCCTCCTCCTATAGCTCGGGTACAAGGAAAAGTGTTTTTATCAGTATAATCTCCTCTCTGTTCTGTATGCTTCCCTCTTTGCTCAACATATTTCCCTCACTGTGAGCTTCCACCTCTCTCAGTTCGAGTCTGAGGTTTCTTCCAGTCTTCCTTGGGCTTCTGGATTTTGTCCTAGGCAACTGACTTGCCTCTGGGCTAACTTCGTCCTCGGCCTCTCTGACTCTACTTTCGGCTCAGCTTCTACTCATCTTTCAGAGCCAATTGATAAGCATCTTCCACTGTTCGAATGGTTAACATGCTCATTTCATCCTGGATATCGTATCTCAGGACATTCATGTATCTGGAAACTTTTTCATCATCGCTTTCCCGATGACCTGCCCTGATGTTTAGTCTATAGAAATCTTCAGTGTATTCCTTCACTGTCATCAGTTTCTGTCTCAAGTTCTGCATCCTCCTTAACAGAGTAATCTGGTAGTCTCTGGGGATGAATTTCGCTTTCATCTTTGCGATCATCCTATCCCAGCTTTTGATCTTCTGCTTTCCTTTGTAGCATCTGTCAGTTTGTAGTTCATCCCACCACAATGTTGCATGTCCCTTCAATCTCGTGACAGCATGCTTGACTTTATTGTCTTCTTTGACATCTTCGTAGTCAAAGTATGTGTCTAGCGCTCTAATCCAATCTAGAAGCTCCTCTTCATCCAAGTTTCCCTCGTAAACTGGAATGTCCATTTTCTCTCTTGCACCCATCCTTGTAATAGCTTTGATCAAACGTTCATTCGCTGCATCTTCGGCTGCAACCTCTTCTTCATGTTCAGCCTCAATTTTTCTTTCCAAATCACTGAGATCCCCAGCACTGACTGTATGTCTATGTGTTGTTTCCATGTCTTCGAGTCTAGCTCGTAGATCATGCATTTTTCTCTCCATTTCAGGATTCTGTATCTGCCTGCCCCTTCTTCTCGAGATTTCCCTCTCCTCTGGATCGGGTGATTGCCTATCCC
Organism: Picea engelmannii; assembly: GCA_009831015.1. Classification (NCBI taxonomy): domain Eukaryota; kingdom Viridiplantae; phylum Streptophyta; class Pinopsida; order Pinales; family Pinaceae; genus Picea; species Picea engelmannii. The sequence goes on from ML788940.1 coordinate 182,533, forward strand.
TTCTCCTTGGTGGCATGATGAGTCTCTTCTCTTCTCTGCTACAGAAAGCAAAGAATCTTTCTGTGCTCTGATACCAAACTGACGTCGACACCGCTCCCTCCACAACCCGCAGGTCGGAAGGACCATGTCAGCATAGGATCTCTCCTCTCACACGACCCGAAGAACTCTGACGTTCTTCTATTTCCCTATTGGGAAATATGCACCCACAGAAACTCTCAAGGGATCCCCTCTTCACACTCAGGGGATCGGACTTCGCAACTTCGCGAGGTCAGTGGTTGAGCATTGGACTCTCGAATCCCTGAACCCCGATATGGTCAACGCTGACCTTTTTCTTTTCCTATCGGGAATTTCCCTATCACACTTTCGGCACTGGCAACATCGAACAACTGGTCTTACCGACTCCAGAATCCCGATATGCCGAAACTCTGACTCACATGCGAGTTTGACCTTTCCACGTCGCATCACCTCTATCGGGATTTCGGACTTCGCAGTATCCTGAATCCTGATGCAATTGTTTTGGGACTTCTCACCGTGAAACCCCAAAAAAGCGTGCCACCTGTCCACTGACTGACTCTCCGTGGCCCACGCAATTTCACTTATCTATCGGGATATCGTGCATCGGAATGTCGCGATTCCCATCACAATATTCATGGGACTTCAACCTACGAAACCCCGATATGGAATGTCATGGGTAAAGCTGACGGTCCTTGTGACTCGGATCTACGGTCCCGCCCCTCCTGAGCTTTGAACCTTAAGGAATACTCATGGTAACTCCCTTGCTTCTTCGTGAGATCTGACGGCTCATGAAAATTCACGAATCCTCCTCGGAGAATACCGACCGTCCGTTCTTCCTTGGTGATATTCTGCCAATAAACTGAGTGTCCCTTCACGAACTTGTTCACCTACGCAAAATATTAACGATGCCTTCGAAACACTCCCAGGCCCAACTTTCCTGTGCTGTCCTTCAACGGATTTGAAGGCCTTATCCTTCCTGAAATTTTCCACGGCTCTCAAGTTCTTCAGGGAAAACCCCTTGCACGCACTCCTTGCGGCAACCTTTCAAACACTTCCAAGTGTTTGAAGTCCTTCGACTCTGAGCACACCTGCAGCAACAGTCTCTCAAATGCTTCGCTCGGATTCGCAACTCTGAGACCTTCCCTGGCTTGTGAACTCCTTGCACGGCTCCTGTGCGTCAAATGCACTTCTGGGTGAATGAGAACAAAAGTTAAACTATATGAACCTCTGTCAATGCATTCCTTGAAAACGAATTCAACTGCACTCCTTCCAGGAACTCTTGCTCAAATAGAGAAACAATTGAAACTCATTCCTACTTCCTTTAAGACTTCAATCTCAACACATGAAATCATATACGCAGAAAATAAAGCAAACATATAACAGGAAGTAAACATTCATGAGCATATAAATTAACATACATATACAGAGAACAAACATGACACCATGAATTTGAATCAAATCTTTCTATTAATTCAAATATTTGTACATGGGTGTTCTTACACAGCTCTCTGCATGCTCTTCTATGCTCTTAGGCTTCATACTAATATTACAATGCACAATGAGGGTGTCTATATCCCGTTTCCCTCTTTTCTTCTAAAACTGTCTAATCTACACATTTAATTTCTACCTACATCCATTTATTATCATAAATGCCTCCATCTACTTAAGGACGAGAGGGACTCGCTCAAGGTCCATTACATTATACAAGTGTGCCTTCAATAAATGGCTATATTTAAGGTCGGTGCATCAATTTCAAAGGAAAATTCAAAAATTTGGCTGGGCTTGTCCAGCTGTCCGGTGCCTCTGCGTTGGCTCGCTTGATGTAGGCGATGCTCCTGCATCAACAAGTTTTTGTGTAAATGCATCAAGCATGATATTTCCGATTTAAAGGTTTTATGCAAATTGTTCTCTTTTACTTTTAGGGGTCGGATTAAACATTGGTTTGAGTATTTTTCAGTATATCACATTATTCATTGGTTTCAATTTGTAGAGGAATTTTTAGATGCTTTTGAAATCTATGATTACAATCAATTATGTGAAGAATTTCAGGCTTTACTAATCAATGACAATTAATCTTGAGAGGTATTTTTAACAAGCATCCATCATGTTCTCTTTAAGTTTCAACTTGATGACATGTCATTTGTACTAAATCTCCTCTCTGATGTTTGTGCCCTTATCACCAAACCATTTTCAATCTCAAATGATGAATCAGTTACAAATCCTATCACTCAATTGCGAGAACAATTTTGTTTGCAGGATGACAGGAATCCATCAAAAAATTTTGAACAAGCAAGGGAGGTAGAATCAATTGAAAAGGTTCTTACTGACAATCAAACTAGTTTCTCCTATGACGAATTGTATATTCAGTCCTCGACCATCGTGGAAGAATATTTGATGTTGGGTCAAGGTGAATGTCCATATTTTTCTAAATATTGCTCTAATCAATACTTAAATTCAGTTTTTGAAAAACACTTATGTGATGAAAATGATCTTAAGCACTCTAACATTCATATGAAATTGATTAGAGATGTAAATATGTAATTTGAAAAAGAAACCTTAAACCTTCATCCACAAAACATACCTTATCCACATGAAATGTTAGATGTTTGTCATGAAATTTTTGAATTCTATATCATACATGAGGCAAATTTAGATGATCATATTATGTTGAAGGTTTTATCACCAAAACATAGTGAAAGTTTTAAGGAAAGTGAAGAGGAATGTCCTGATAATACCATTGTTAAATATCATAGCTCAAGAGATTATTTTCATGTGCTCGTTTTTTATTCCTTTTACTCTTTATATCTTGATCTCTTGTTAGATTCTGGTGGACATGATTATTTACCCACGATATCTTACTCTTTTCCATCACAATCAGATCTTTTCGATATGCCAAAATTTGGTGGAATTAATTTTGAACATAACATTTATGAAGTCGGATTTGACGTTCTTTTGCTTTCATCACTCGCACAGAAAAAATACATGTTGCAAGATGATTTTACATGATTTATTTTTGAAAAAGACAATGCACTCATGCTCATGGAGATCAAATATTCTACATTGCATATTCATTCTTTGTTTAGTTTGAATTTTAATGATTATGCTTCGCATTTTGAAACGATCCATCTCATCAAAGGAAGTGTTCAAACCAATAATCTAATTGATGTCATGAATCCTTTGATGATGTGTTCCTCATTGACAGATCTAGTTTGTCGAAGTCATAGTTTTCATCCTAAATTTTATGATAGGATCTTAGAATGGATTGAGGATTCATATCTAAAAGCTCTTCATAATAAAGATAAAGTTGTGCCTACTTTGTTTCTACCTAAATATCTAGGTAGTAAGCATGAGATGATTTTTTTACATCCTCCATGTGAATAAATTGATGAACACTTCAAGAATTGTCAGGAGGATGGGGCACTTCGGCCTTGGCCGATGGTTATGTCAGGTCCCCATAATATTGACAAGTTTTCCAAACTTACTTACATCCTTCCATGCCATTATGACCCATATCATGACAAGATTGCAGAATCGCTAGAGGATTCATACATGAAGATGTTTCAAAAAAATGCTAAGGTCATGCTTGCTTTGTTTTTAAATAAATATATAGGAGGTAAGCATGATATATTTCTTTTGTATCTGTAAATACTACATTCTTTTATTCTAATTTTCGACTTTCTATGCCTTGCGGGATTGAAAATGCTCTTGTGGATGCACTGGAAATACGATTTTACTTAGTGTTTTGATTGATGTAGGAGTTAGAGTAGGTGTAGGAATAGAGTCCTTTTGGGTTTTTCACTTTTTTCTTTTGAATAATACAGTTATGAAGGCACATGGTTATGCAAAGAGAACCATCGTCTGAATGTTGTTAGGGAATTCTTCTTTCAATTCCTTTCTCTTTCCTTTTAGCAGATGTCTTGATTAAAGGTTTCTTTTTCAAAACTTGGCAGCATCATGCAATGATTTCAAATATTATGAAGCATTAATAAAGAGATTAGGGATTTGATCTTAGTTTTACCCTAACAAACATAACTTACCATTGCAAGTAATTTCACTCTTTCTGGTTAAGGATTTTTGTGACTTTTAATAATAATCTTGGTCAAAATGAGGTATCATGCATCATTATCTTCGAAAAAGAACCTTCCTATATGAAAAACTCGAAACTGTGTTGTTCTTCCTTTTGATCCTCTTTCTCTATGAGAGGTTGCCCTGGTTTTGTTTTTGGTCAAATTCTTTTTAAAAGTGATATTTTTCTATTTCAATTTTGTTTGTTTTGATATACTTCTGATTTTTAATCCCATTAATAAAATATGATTCGGTTTGTTGTGTGTGTTTTTTTTTTGTTTTTTTTTTTTCTTTGATTGAACTTTCTTCTTGTTTGTCTTTTTGAATAAATATATTTATGATCAAAGAGTGGTTGTCAAAGGAAGAATTCGTTTCAAGAATTATGTTTTTAAAATCAATTTGAAACAGTTCAAACAATTTATGATGTTAAAGTTCAGCTCAGATAATTGATTTGTAAGTCAGTTGAGTACTATGAAATCCTAAACGGTCTTTATCAGAGTATTACCCCTGAAATGTGTCAAGATATTTGGGAATTACGATTATCCTTAGACTTTTTACACCATCCATGGTCTTAAAAGATCACTTTTAAGTGCTCCCCCACTCTATAGATTATTTCTTAACCGAAGTTTAAAATCTCTAAACCATGATAAAACTTCCACTTTTGAAAGAAAAAAAATAAAAAATGATCATTGTTCACTTGTATTGCAATTAACCTCCAGTATCATCCCTCTCTCTTTGTCATCAATAAATATATAATTGTATTATTATTTAAAAGTGGCATAAGAGGGTTGGAAAAACTTAAGTGTGGGAAGTGTGTGTAAACCCATCGAGGTACTGAATAGGCTCGTTGGCAGTGGGTAAATGCACACATCATACCAAAATAACTTTTTCGGGGTACTAAACAGGCCTGTTGGCAACGAAGCAATGTCGGGTTGAGAGGTAGCATTTATATGCTTTTAAATTAACTTTTATGGAAGTATACATCATTTGGATACAACTATTGGATTGGATTAAAGCATTTGATTGGGTTAAATGACATCCCTTTTGAGGCTATGGACGCCTGCTAGCAGCAGTGGCTTTGTCAACGGTATTAAATTCCTTTTATAAACATCGTGAATCTTTGATTAAAACACAATTTCAAGTTATAATCCTCTGTAAAAGTATTATTTTCTTCTTTTATGATATTTTTCTATAAATCTGAGCTAATCTTAATATTGTGCAATATTAAAGTGGATTTGTTTCAAAGCAACTTAAAATTATATCCATGCCCTATTTTTCTTCCCTACGTTGAAATTTTAATAGGTCAGAGATAATTGCTTTGCCTAGTGAGTCACAATTTGTTGGGCCCCAACAACCCCCTTCTTTACTTTTAATCAAAATCTAGGGTCCCTCGAAATTTTACTTGGATTCTTCGGTTTTTTCCTTTTGACTTGATTGGATTGGTATTGGTTTTCTTTGTTTTGAGGTTGGTTTGAGTTTATATTATTTTCTTTTCTTTGTTTTGAATTTCATAAAATTCAAATTCCATTTCATTTTTCTTTCTACAATGCCATTTCGTTTTTCTTTCTACAAAGTTTTGATGTTGATGGACGAGCTTCATAATTTCGAAGTTTGTTATTACCTCTTCCTTATTGAATTTATCTACTATGAGAATGGCTTGGTTGAAGACATGGATTAATAACAATGATTTTATAGGAAGAACGTTTATTGCGACACATTTTTTCTATGACATTTTTTCACATTTGATCAAATTTGAATGAGGCAGAGACGAACATAGAAATCTTAATTTAAATGAAAACATTATTTTTTATCAACTGCTCGTTTAAATTATGATTATATTTTCTTCTTTTGCTCATTAACAATCATTTTCACAAAATCATTTGGTAGGTTTAATTAATTAAATTATTTTGTTAGTTTTCATCTCATTTCAAAATAAAAATAAAAATAAATAGAAAAAAATAATTCTCTATCATTTGTTTGATTTAGTGAAAATCCAAAATTAGTATTTTTCTCCTCTCCATCAATTTGATACTTCTAGAGTTTTAAGATCATATTTGAAAGGAGAATATAAACAATATTTCTTTAGAAATTATAGTTAGTTTAAATTCATTTTAATTTGATTGTTCTAGATTTTGTTTTATTCACAATTTTTAGGTTATTATTTTGGTTTCTTTTTGTTTCGCACGTTTCTATTATCAGTTATTTGGTATGGATCTTATCATGGATTGATTTTATTATCTAAATACGTTCAAGATAATTGATCGAAAAATAATATTGGATTGTTGCAAATAATTTATGAGCAACAACAGATAAGATTTGGAAATGAGTTCAATAAAATAAAGAGGATTTTGTGGGACTGATTGCAGCCAAACTGTAAGGAATCTGAAGAAACAGTTGAAAAATCATCTGCAAAATGGACCCATTTACCTTACTCGGGAGTTTTTTCCCAAACACATTCACGATTTGAGAGATATGTTTGTCTCTTTACGAGGAAAATTTCAGGTGGCGAAAATTATTAGAGACGCCCAAACTATTCATTCATTGCATAAATATATGAGAAAGTTCAAAACCCAGAGGATGGAGGAAATTGAGAGGAAGATTTTTTATCCTTTCTTTTTTGTATATTATTTCTTTTGTAAACTTTTTTCTTTTCAAATGGAGTAATAGATGGTTGGAATCTTTAGGAGAAAGGACTAGTATTTTTGAAGAAGAAAATCGAATTCGAGGTTGCTTAATGGCTTTTGTCCTCTGAGTAAAATGGTTTTGTTTTCATTATAATATCTTCATATTCTTCGAGTAATTGATTATGCATTGATTTAAATTAGTTTTATTTTGTTTTATCAATACATGGTTAATTTCTATCATTTCTGTATTAATTTTTCCAACCTTTAAGAGTCTATTATCCCAAAAATTCATTTTGGACCTTATGATGAACTTATTATACTGAAACTATATGGGATACAATTTACTCTTTGGATTTTTTCCTTTTCTAAATTGTGCAATGTTAATATTGTTTCTCATATAACTTATGAATATGAAACTTTATTTGTATTGAACTAGCTTTAGACTATTCTGCATATAATTTTTCATGTTATGTTTTCATTTATATGGTTCAATATATTTTGGTTCCTTTAATATCTTTGGTTGACCATCTATTGATACATTTTGAGTTTACGTCTAATGTTGGATAGTTGATAATATTACCTGCTAAGGGTTGGATTTTATTTCACTTTTAGTTATTGGACATTTTAAAATCACATGATATAAAATCATTTGTCTTTCTGTCATCTCAGACTTGTTCTGGAATATAAAAGACTTATTTGAGTTTTTTCAGGAAGTATCATGCTTGATTTTGTCATTGGTTTACACTTGACACAGGTTAAGAGGATCTCATACAAATACAGAGAGATGAATTTATCTTAGTATTATTGATCAACGTAAGGTTAGTTAGTTTATTATTTATTCAATTTGTTGATTTGTGAATGAATATTGATTGCATCATCTAAACGTTAAATACTTTGTTTATTTTCATTTTACCGTTAACAATATTATATATCCATTGTTTATTAGTTTGGTATTTAGAATATTAGAATAATTTTGTTTATATTATTCATCTCTGTTTAGATCCATTATCTTAAAAAAATTATTTTCACAATGTTTTGCTTAAACTTTGTAAATTGTATATAGCTATTGTACATAAACATTGTTAGTTAAGCATTTGTAATTAAATTTTTTGTTGTTAGAGTTGTATCTTAAGTTAGTCCACATATTTTAGATGTTTTAGGATCTTAGTTGGCTAACGGAGCCAAAAAACCCGTCATGGTAGATTATACCAAACGACTTGGGTTAAATAGACAACCCCGAACCAGATCTTCCCTTCTCGTTGATGGTGTGTCATAAACGCTCATAAAAACATGCATATGTACATGTTTTTTTCCACTACAGCCCACGTACACCTCAAAACCTAGGGTTTTTTTTCCAGTAATTGTGCAATTCCGAAACTTTCACCGTCAACCCTATTTTTCTACCTCATACTTGCGTAACTTTAGATGTATCAATGTGTACCTACAATAAACCTTTCACAAATAATAGATATTAAATGTGCTCATTAGGTTCTAATAGGAGACCCTTTCTCTCTTATTTATACTCTCCAAGTAGCTTCCTCAATGGGTTACCTTCTAACCAACTTAATCCAACTTCCCTCTTTTAGGGCTAACCCACTTCTAACCACTTGTCCACTTGCAACCAATTTATCCACAAATATTAAGTTCTCCACTTCTAATTGCAACTAATTTATTTTTAATTATTTTCTTAATGAAACCACTTAACTCAAGATTAACTCCTAGTTTCACCCACATGACTAGTCAAATTCTTCTAAGACTTTCTAGAATAGTTTGACTTCTTTGACCTTCTAGGGACTTCTAGTAAACTCATAAGGATTCTCCAGCTTCACAAGGCCATAAATATCTAACCGTGAGGAGTTACGTGATGTTCCACATATCACCATAAATGGCACGACATGTACTAACCATATAGAATAGAGTAACCTTCATATTAATTGATATTCATGCATTTATACATCAAACAAACTTGGGTCCCTTAACTATACTTTTGGGGCTACTAGAAATTACTACTAGACTTGATTCAAGGGTTGACATCAATGAAAACCAACCAATTAATCAACAATATCCCCCTTTAGAATTTATAAACATCTCTAAACATCTAACTCTCTCTCCATGTATCTAAATAATCTCTCTGCCTTTGACATCAATGGAAAAGGTAACTTCCCATCGAGGCTACTCCCCCTAACAGATCTCTCCCTGAGACTGCACTAAACTAAACTCTCCCAAACTAACTTGTCCTCTTGATGGTGCTTCCTCATGTAAATATAAGACATATAAGATAAGAATTCAAATTCATTGATTTTGGAGTAGAAATTACTTTGAGTCTCTAGTGAAGATACTCAAAACTTCCCTTGGAAGTGGTTTTGTAAAGATATACCGAACCTGTTCTTTTGTTCTCACATATTCAACTCTGTTTTTCGTCTCTGCATTTTGTTCCCGTTGAAAGTGAAACTTGATTGGAATGTGCTTTGTCTTGGAGTGCATCACTGAATTCTTTGAGATACAGATGGCACTTGTGTTGTCACAAAATATCAGAATAGGCTCATCATACTCAACCTATATAAACATCAAAGTTTGTTTCATCCATAGGACCTGTGTACAACATGTTGTTGCTGCTATATATTTTTCTTCGGTTGTAGATAATGATACTGATGATTGTTTCTTTCTTAGACAAGATACCAAAAACTCAACCAAGTAGAATGTTGTTCCACTTGTACTTATCTGGTCATCAATCCAACCTACCCAATATGCATATGTGTAGTAAATAAGTGAGAGATATTTTCATTTTGGATACCATAATCCAAAATATTGTGTACCCTTGATATATCTGAATATCCTTTTTACTTCTATAACATGTGATTCCTTTGGTGATGCTTGAATTCGTGCTACCTTTCCAATTTCCTGCATCACATCTAGTCTGAAATTTTTCACATAAAGTAAATTTTCAATCATTTACCTATACTGCCTCTAATATGTATACTTTGAATCATGATCTTTACCTATCTTGCAACTGGTTTGCATAGGATTATTTACTAGTTTGCAATCTTCCATTCCAAACCTCTTTAGCATTTATCTGATATACTTGGTTTGAGAGATAAACAATCCTTGGTTGCTTTGGCATATCTGAAGACCCAATAATAACGATAATTCTCCAAGTAATTACATATCAAACTCATTCTACATATCCTTTGAAAATTTCTGGCTCATCCTGTCATCATCATTACCAAAAATAATATCGTGAAATTAAACTTCAATTAACAAAATACTATATTGATTTACCTTGATGTAGAGGTTGTTCTCTCCATTTCCATTTCTTAACCCTTGATGTTGTAAGTATCTATCTAGTATGGAATACCATGCTCTGGGAGCCCGTTTGAGACCATACAAGACCTTCTTCAACATGCAAACATAATTTTCATTCTTCGACAACCGAAATACTTCTAGTTGCTCAATGTTGACCTCTTATTATATATCTCTATTCAATAAGGTTGATTTCACATCCATATGATACACGTTAATATTCTTGGAGCATGCATAAGCTAGAATCAATCTTATTTCCTCCATTCTGGCAACTGGGGAAAATGTCTCTTCAAAATAAATACCTTCGACATGAGCATATCCTTTACATACCAATCTTGCTTTATTCCTGATAACTTGTCCATATTCGTTCAATTTGTTTCTGAAGACCCACTTTGTACCGATCACATTCTTGTTCCTTGGTCTTGGAACCAATTTCCAAGTATCATTCTTTTCTAATTGATCTAATTCTTCATCCATTGGTTTGTTCCAGAATTCATCCCTTCTGGCTTATTCAAAACTACTCGGCTCAATTCTAGACAATAATGTTAGGTGTTGTTGTTCTAGTGAGCGAATTCTTCTTCTAGTTTCAAATCCTACATCCTTATTCCAAATAATATGACCTACTAGATTATTATTTTGTACTCGTCTACTAGTTGTCTTTGGAGGTGCCTGAAGATCTTGTTGTTTTTATTCTGATTGTCCATCTTCCTATTCCTCTTTCACTTCTTCTTCTTTTGTTTCTTTTTCAGAAACTTGTTCCAACGAGCCTTTATTTTATTCCTTTATTTTGCATCCACATGTCTCATCAATGGTCACATTAATACTTTCTACTAATTTTTTGTGTCTTAGATTGAAAAAAATGTGTTCTTTTCTTGAACTTGAGTATTCAACTAGTATACCTTTGTCAACTATAGAATCAAACTTTCCCATTCTGCCGTCTTCTCTTTTGGTGTCACATATTCTTCCAAAAACTACGAAATGCTTCACATTGGTTGGTATTTATTTCCATAGCTCATAAGGATTTTTATCACTATTGTTTCTAAGCATTACTCTATTTTTAATATGAACTGATGTATGCACTTCTTGTGCCCAAAGGACATTTGTTAAATTGGAATCCATGAACATTTTTCTGGCCATTTCATGTATTGTCACGTTCTTTCTTTCAACAAACCCATTTTTTTGAGGTGTCATGGTTGTAGAAAATTGTCTCTTTATACCATGCTTACTATAGAATTCCATAAACTCTTTTGATGTAACTTCAACACCATTTTCGGATCTTAAGCATTTGATATTTGAATCTATTTCATTTTAAGCCATCTCCTTGTATATCTTGAAGTTTTCAAACACTTCTAACTTCTTCCTACAAAAACACATTGCAGTCATTCTTGTATAATCATTAACCAATAGCATAAAATATTTCTCACCTTTTAACCCTTTTGTTCTTGTTGGTCCAACTAGATTAGTATGCACAAGTTCAAGTGGATTTGTTGAGGAGTTCTCTTTTTTTTTTAACTTGGTATTGGTTTTCCTTCATTGTATACAATGATTGGATAAGATACTTGTTGGTTTTGAAATATGGGGCATCTCTCTCACTGCTTCATTTTTGCTAACCTTGATAATATTATCGAATTTTATGTGACACATCCTTATGCTCCATAACCAAACCTCATATTCCTTACCTAAGAAACACTTTTCTTTTCCAATTTCATTTAACACATATATGTTGTTTGGAGTTCTTGTAGTTGTAGCCACTAACTTACATGAACCTTCTTTTCTTATTTTAGACTTCTTTGAGTCAAACACAAGTTTGTGTACTTGATCGCACATTTGAATTATGCTAATAAGATTATGTTTCATGTTTTCCACTAGTAGAACACTTTCTTCCTTGGCTTCCTTGTTTCCAATATTAATTGCGCCTCTTCCTATAATCATGGTTGAGTTTTCATTCCCAAATGATATTGATCCATCTCTTTCCTTTTTCAATGTTAGAAACGTTTTCTTATCACCTATCATATGATTTGAGAAACCATTATCAACATACCAACCACGTTTATTGTGCTGTGCTTGTAAAGCAAGAGTGAATTCTTCATTGTTGTACGGATTCTTCTTCCTTACCCGTATTCTTTGTGTTTCTTGTCTATGACTGTTATTATTTTGTTTTGGTTCTCTTGGAGGGACTCTCATTCTACAATCCTTGTCTATGTGTCCAAATTTGTTTCACTTGTATCATTCCATATTTGTACTCAAGAATTCAAACCTATTGTAGCTTATGTTTTGTGTGTCACTAAGCCTTCTTGAATAATAATTTCGTGCATAAATTTCATGGTTGTTTATGTTCTTGTTATTTTCTCTGCAATTTACAACCTTATGTACAAAATTATTACATGAATAACATAAAATAAGAAATATATTTTGATACCTAGGAGTTGTAGATCTTTGAGAATGAGTTACTCCTCTGAGCCCTTCTTCTTCTTGAGGCCTTCTTGTTTCTGACTATCATTGATTCTAAAAATTTAATCTTCTTAGTGGAGGAGTGTATCTATGATATTCCTTATGGAGCATCTTTTCTTCTTCTCTTTGGATCTTGAACATGTTTCTATCTTGGTGTATCTTAGTCCATACTAACCATGATGTGGCCTCTGATTACTAATAATTTCATCCAAAACTTTAGAGTTGTTCTGTATGTTTGTCTTCTGGAGGTCTTTTCTTAGTGTGGCAATCTTTGCCTCCAAATTTCCAATGATCCTGTCTCTTTGTTCTAACTTTCCTCTGAGTGCTTCCTCAATCCTTTTATCTTCTTTTGTTCGAACCTTCAACTTTGTGATCATCTGCTCTAGATCGTCAGAGTTTGAATTCTGAGTGTCTTCTTTCTTCTTGAGTACTTCCTGGAGCCTCTTCTTTATCTTGTTTTCCCTTTTTATAACTTCAATGGAAATCATCAATTCTTCCATGAGATTAAATTCTGCCTCTTCAGATTCCTTTTCAGATTCTTCTTTATTGGAGCCTTCTTCATCAGATTTTTCTACTTCCATAAATATTACTCTTTTTGTATCAGTGTCATTGACTTCATCTTCATCTGATGAGGAGTTGTCTTCCTTGGTGCAAAGACTTTTGTTGAAGAATTTGTTTTTGTATCTTTTTTCGTTTATGTAGTTTTTTGTTTTTATCTTCATATTCTTCATTTCTTTTCTTTTTATTATGGCGACATTTGTTAGGAAAATGGACAATACCATCAAAATTAAAGAAAATTAATGGAATCTTACCTTTGTACTTATCGATTCCTGGTTTTAACCTTCTGAAAAAGTTGGCTATTTCTTCATCATCTTCTTCATCATCGTTGTTGTTGGATTCTTGCTTTGGATCTTGCTTGTGCACTGACTTTGGTTGTTTCTTGTTATTTTTCTTTTTCTTCTTGGATGCTTTGAATGTTGCTTCCTTTGTAACTAGATTGTCTTATTATGTCCTCATCTCATAGGTTGTGAGTATCCCATGTAGCTTGTCCATAGTCATTGTATATAGGTTCACTCTTTCTTCTAAGGATGATATTTTTGAATCAAAACTCATTGGTAGAGATCTGAATGCCTTTTTAACAACGAACAATTCCTTAATCTCATCTCCCAAGCCTTTTATGTTGTTTACTACCTCATTGATTTGTAGAAATTGTGATGTTATGTTTTCATCTTCAATTGTTCAAACTTTGATATGACAATTTGAAGTTTGGATTCATTAACCTTTTCATCTCCTTCATATATAGTCTTTAGTTTGACCCACATATTTTTGGTGGATTCACAGTTCATAATTTTTGTAAATATTGATTCATCTACACCATTCTGAATAGTGTAAGGGGATCTTGAATTATTTTCTGTGAGTTTATTTCCATCCTTGTCTATTGGAGGAGTAGTTGGTTCTTTGTATCAATCCACCATTGACTTCCAATCATCAAATCCATGTGCATGTATGTATGTATGTATGTATGTATTTTTGTGCTCCAAACTGCATACTTGTCACCATTAAAATGTGGTATCCCAACTCTAGCGTGATCCATGATATCCTTCCAGTGGTTAAACTAATTCTTGAAGTACCTTCTCTGATACCAATTTCTGGATTACTGAGAGGGGGGTGAATCAGTAATATATATTTTTAATCCTTTTTAACCATAGTATATAAGTGTTGTTTGTCTTTATCATCAATTTACCAATGATAAATCACACACATACATAATACACCAGTATTTTATGTGGAAACCCAATGCGGGAGAAAACCACATAATGTTTTTTCTTATATGTCTTTAAGAATTACATTCATTGTAAGAATCAACTTCTTTTGTTTTCCAGCTGCAACTGGAAGGAGGCCCCGACCCCCTATTTTCAAGCTACAACCCGAGGGAAGCTCCAAATCCCCAATTCTGTGGCTACAACCAGAAGGAGGCTACAACCCACTATGTTCTCCAACTACAACTGGAAGGTGGCTACAACTACCTATCCTTGCCCCATCCTATCACCCTAAAGTTAAATGCCAAATATATGATGAAACCACAGCCACATTGTCACTATGAGATATACAAATGTAAACCTATACCAATATGTGCCAACAACCTATACCCAACCTGTACCAATATCTTGAGATCAACCTGTACCTGTAACCTTCTTGTACCAACATAAACCCACAGGTACATGACATGTTTGTTCTACAACTCACATATGTACGTGCCCTGTATATACTGCAACCTATGTATGTACATGACCTATCTGTAATATAGCTTGTGTATGCCTTTTGAAACTAGGGTCTTCACCTTCTTGAAAAACTTTGACCCTTTTCTTCCTCTATCAAATCAACCTACAACTTGACATTATGTCTAAATTGTAGTTGTTCACTATGCATCCATCCTCATGCATATTGATGCAGACCCTCAACCCTCAAGCCGAGATCCACACAGGATCGATCTCCACAACTGTGCTAAGTCGGAATAGCTCAGTGGGTTCTCGCTGGAACCCAAATGATCCATAGGTCCTTCGGAAACCCCACCTATGTGAACAAGCACATGGTGCAAGATTCACCTCATCCAAGCGACCACATTGCTATGACCTCAATCCAAGCCAAATAGGCACCTTTCACATCTCGCGACTTTTGGGTTTTCATCACAAAGTGCCCCGACTCCTTGTCCTTAGAATTTCTGAAATGCCAAACCTCGAAAGGGTCTAATGGCTCCTTGGCTCCTCCCTTAAACCTTCTCCATGTGACCTGGTCTTATGACCTGGTGCTATTCCTCTGAATGCTTTTGGGGTTTCGAAATATTGCGAGTCGGGACTCCTTGTCTCACGACTCCTTCACTCTTGAACTCCCGATTGCCTAATGCTGAAAAGGGATTAACAGCTCTGGCTCCTCCCTTAGCTTTCATCCACATGACCACCACTCTGTGACCATGGGCTTAATGTCAAAGCTCTACCGAATTTCATGATTTGGGGAATCGACATGCAAGCATTCCTCCTTTCCCTTTCGAATCCCTGGTCCACGAAATGCCAAAATCTCTATGCTGAGAGATCAATGGCTCAGGTCCTTCTGGAACCAATGACCACGATCTCACTGGATTGACAACTTGAAATATTTTGGGCCTTTTCCCAAAACCTTGACCGCTTTCCATGTGTCCTCCTATGGACGATCACGATGCTTTTGGGATTTTTTCAAGTCCTCTCCTTTGCTTCTACGAGGGTTAAACCTCGTTCTCCTCTTTCCGGATTCAATGGCTATCAGTCCTTTACGTGATATTTAACGGTCATGATATGATCTTCTGTGCACCTCCTAGGGACTAAATTACGTGCATGTATCCTTGATCCAGCGGCTCTCGGGCCACTGTCCTCCAAATCCAACAGCTGGCATGATTTCGGCGATTGTAAGTATGGGGTGCAACCTCCTCTGCTCCTCCAACCCACGATTCCCTAATGTGTGGATATCCAAGGGTTTAAACCCCCTGGTCCTTCGCCTGATCCAACGGTTGTCCAGTATTGGCATTAGATCTGACAATTCAGATCTATCCTCCTTGCGCTCTCTCCTCCCATGTGCCTGGATGTAGCTTCAAGGGTACATATCTTTCCTCCCAGTGTCGATCCAATGGTAGCTATGCTCCTCCTCCTGAGCTTGCGCCTCTTCCCTTCCCTTGGAAGAAATTCGATGCTCGAAGGTCTCAACCTTCGATGCTTCCCTTGCGAGACTAGTTCCTTTGGGTCTCGTCTACATTATATAAATGCTTCCCCTCCTGAGATTATTCAACTCAGAAACCTCGAAAGGTTTCTTGACCTTCTGCTCCTTTCTTCTATTTCTCTGTGCGCCAAGGCACTGTTCCTCCTGATCCTTTGGGACTTAGAATAAGTCCACCCTCGCACACTCCTTGTGCTACTGATATTTCCTCAATCTCATATCCAAAGTATTTCTTGAAAATAAATTCTTCACGCCCTCTTGGCGTTCCTTTTCTCAATGCACACCTTGCAGAGCCCACAGAGTGTTTAGAAACTCTTGTTTTCTTCGAACTAGACACTTCCCTTTCCTCTAATATTGAAAGAGAGTTCTTCTCGGTGTGTTCTATGCACTCACCCAATGCCCTCTTGGCATATCTCTACAGAACCTACAGTAGTTTTTTCTTCCTTGAACTCGAACTAGAGTTCCTCCTATGCACTCCTTGCACTCGCTCGATGCCCTCCTGGAAGAGCTCTACAGAACCTCATACATTATGTCTTCCCTCTCTGTGCTCTCCTCTGCACAGTCTCTCCTTCAGGATGTTCAACGATCCTAGGGTTTTTCCTTTGAGTCCATGATTTCCTCTTGTGTGCCCTCCTAGCACGTCTCTACCTAAATTCCGTAGAATTTAGAAGTGCACTCTATGCACTAGCTTACAAAACCCATAGTGTTCTGTCATGCAACCTCTTGCATGAAGCCACAAAGAACCAGACCTGGAATCAAAGAACCAAACAGACAACAATTTATGTCTGTAACCTGCAAATGTGTACAAACATACATATATAGCATATCATAAGCACATAAAGACATTCATTCAATTACCTAGAATAACATGTCGGAAAAACTGCTCTCTGTTTTTATTAATAAAAATGCCTCTTTACAAATGTTCTCAAGCTCTGACTGCAATAGAGTCACAGCTTCTTCTCTTCTCCCTATTTTCTCTATTCCTCCCCTGTTTTTCTCAAAACAAAAAGAAGATCTCTTTACAAAAGGGGGCTCCTTGAGCACTTCCCTCCATCCTCACCAACTCTCATTAATTATAATGAATTACATTGAATGGGACATCTAATCTGAATTGGATCTAGATCCCCATAAACCTGTCATCCATTAAGGCAACACCAACTACAGCATGCTCGAAGGCATGGCTTCGACTCTACCAGCCTTACAAACATTTAATACATTAAATTCAAATTTGAAATTTGAAAGTGAGAGGGTTTAACCTCTCCTCTCCATCAAACGTGTGTTGGGTGTGCTGGTTGGATGGTGCTTGATGACGTTGGAGTGATTCTCCTGCATCATACTCCTCAGCTGCAAAAATCATGAGCTCCTACTCATGAGCTTCCCAGCACCACTGTTGAAATCCACCTAGATCCCAAACAGTTCTATGGAGTTGTCCATATGCTCCACTGCTTCGCTGCTGCTGTTGCATATGTTGCCCTGCTACTATGGCAGGTTCTCCTCTGCTCAACTCTTCCTCACTTGCAGTTTTCGCTGCTAACCTCAACATCAGCCTTCTAATCTTATCAATATCCTCATCCAGCTGCTCCCATGGATGGCTTTCCTTTTACTGTGTGCTTCGTTGCACTTCTTCCCTGCAAATGGGTAGATCATCCCGATCCCCCAGACTATCTTCTTCCTCTGTGGCCTCAACTTGCCACCCTACTGAAAAATTCATCTCTGTAGTCTTATCTTCTTGACTGATCTATTGTTCAGTCATCTTCTCTGACATAATTTCTTCTTCCATTTTTCCTTGTGATAGTTGAATTCTAGCTTCCTCCAGTTGTTCCTCAGACTGGAATTCTCCTTCATCTTCTGATGCATGCCTCGACACTACAGTTATCATATGTTCAGCTCTCTGGCTGAAATTTTCGAGCAATTTCTCTGAATGCTCTTCTCTCGAAATATCCATGACTGTTTGCTCATGGTATTCATCGATTGGCTCTTGATGGTTTAACCAATCCTCCAACATTTCTTACTCCTTCTCCCATGGAGTGAGCATCTTAATTGTGTGCTCCTCTTCTTTTCCTTGGGCAGCTTATGATATCTTCTCCTTCATCATGACGGTCTCTGATGGCTATCGTTCATTTTTCGTACTTGCATCACAAACATAGTTAACATTAAAATCATTTGGCCCCATGGCCTCCTTCTCATATTCTTGTTGCACTATACCTTCATGCGCAACGCTTGTATTAGCCTCTACTGGACTATTTGGAAGGAATACTCGAATTCCCCCAATCATCAGAATACTTTTCTGACCTTCCTTCTCTGTCAGCTCCTCTTGCTGATATGAACTCACCTCTAAGTTCATCTACTCTCCCTTGCCCACTTGGTAGTATGGGATTTTTTTTCTGCCCGCCTAGCAATCTATGAGACCAATCAATCCCATCTCCATTAGCACTCCTTTCTGACATGAACTCACCTCTGAGCTCCTGAGACTTTCAAACAGTCTCATCTCCTACTCCCTACCCACTTGGAAGATTGGGAATTTTCTGTTGCCCACTTGGCAATTTATGAGATCATCCAGCAATCTCATCTCATTCTCAACGTCACTGAGATTTCTCCCAGTCTCTGATTCACAAGTGTGAACCACTCTCTCTCTTTCACTGAGGCTTCTAATACACCTCATCCATTCCTTCAGTAGTCTCCACTGCCTTCGGGCCAATAAATTATGAACTGGCCACTTTACCCTTCTATTTATGGGCCATTCATATACCCAATGTGGCTTTGCATCCTGTTGCATCTGTAGTGCAATCTCTTCCATTCTCGCCCTTATCTCAGCGAGCTCTTCATGCATCTCATATTTTCTCTGCTACTGGTGGTTCTTCTTTCCACCACGTCCATGGCCTTTAGTAGCCATCTTCCTGTTCCTGTCTTCCTTCCTGGAAAACTTGTTGATGTCACTCTACAACCATGAGTGCTTCCAGCCCTTCCTACAGTCCTCCTGACTGTCTATTGACTATTGCGCACCTTGCAACAATCATCACAGAGCTTCAACACTCTGTCTTCCTTTTCCTCTGGCTCCCTCTACCTACAATATATAGACAAAATCAAGTTCTGATACCACTTTGACAATATCAGACTGTATCCCCTCACAGTCCTCCTTTTGTCTGTGACCTACAAACAAAAAAAAATATTGGCTCTGATACCACTTTGACGTAGACCCCCGACCCTCAGGTCGAGATCCACGCAGGATCGATCTCCACAACTGTGCTAAGATGGAACAGCTCAGTGGGTTCTCACTGGAACCCAAACAATCCACAGGTCCTTTGGAAACCCCACCTGTGTGAACAAGAACAAGGTGTGAGCTTCACCTCCTCCAAGCAACCACATCGCTATGACCTCAAGCCAAGCCAAATAGGCACCTTTCACATTTCGCGACTTCGGGGTTTTCAACACAAAGTGCCCCGGCTCCTTGTCCTCAGAATTTCCAAAATGCCAAACCTAAAAAGGGTCTAATGGCTCCTTGGGTCCTCTCTTAACCCTTCTCCATATGACCTGGTGCTATTCCTTCGAATGCTTTCTGGTTTTCACGATATCGCGAGTCAGGACTCCCTGTCTCACGACTCCTTCACTCTTGAACTCCTGGTTGCCAAAATGCCGAAAAGGGCTTAACAACTCTAGCTCCTCCCTTAGCCTCCATCCACATGACCACCACTCTGTGACCATGTGCCTAACGTCAAAGCACTACCGTCTTTCGCAATTCGGGGAATCATGATGCAAGCATTCCTCCTTTCCCTTTCGAATCCCCGGTCCACAAAATGCCAAAATCTCTCTGCTAAGAGATCAACAGCTCAGGTCCTTCTGGAACCAACAACCAAGATCTCACTGGATCGATAGATCGAAATCTTTTGGGCCTTTTCCTAAGACCTTGACTGTTTGCCACATGTCCTCTTGTGGATGGTCACGATGCTTTCAGGATTTTGTTGAGTCCTCTCCTTTGCTTCTACGAGGGTTAAACCTTGTTCTCCTCTTTCTGGATCTGATGGCTATTGATCCTTTACGCGAGATCTGAGGGTCATGATCTCATATTCTGTGCACCTCCTAGGGACTAAATCCCATGCATGTATCCTTGATCTAGCGACTCTCAGGCCACTGCTTTCCAGATCCAATGGCTAGCATGATTTTGCGATTTCGACAATTGGAAGTATGGGGTGCATCCTCCTCTGCTCCTCCAACCCTAGATTGTTGAATGTGTGGATATCCAATGATTTAAACCCCCTGTGCCTTCGCCTGATCCAATGGTTGTTGGGTATTGGCATTATATATAATGGTTCAGATCTATCCTCCTTGCTCTCTCTCCTCCCATGTTCTTGGACGTAGATTCAATGCTCCAGATCTTTCCTCCCAGTGTTGATCCAACGACAGTTGTGCTCCTCCTCTCAATCTTGCGCCTCTTCCCTTCCCTTGGAATAAATTTGACGCTTGAAGGTGTCAGCCTTCGATGCTTCCCTTTCCAGCCCGGTTCCTTTGGGTCTCGTCTACATTACAGAAATGCTTCCCCTCCTGAGCTTAGTCAACTGAGAAACCTCTAAAGGTTTCTTGACCTTGTACTCCTTTCTTTTGTTTCTCTATGTGCCAAGGCACTATTCCTCCTGAGCTTCGGGACTTAGAATAATTCCACCCTCACACACTCCTTGTGCTACTGAGATTTCCTCAATCTCAGATCCAAAGTATTTCTTGAAAAGAAATTCTTCACACCCTCTTGGTGTTCCTTTGCTCAATGCACACCTTGCAGAGCCCATAGAGTGTTCAGTAACTCTTGTTTTCTTCGAACTAGACACTTCCCTTTCCTTAGAACTCAAAAGAGAGTTCTTCTCGGTGCATTCGATGGACTCACCCAATGCCCTCTTGGTAGAGCTCTACAGAACCTACAGTAGTTTTGTCTTCCCTGAACTCGAAACAGAGTTCCTCCTGTGCACTCCTTGCACTCACTCAATGCACTCCTGGCAGAGCTCTACAGAACCTCAGACGTTCTATATTCCCTCTCTGTGCTCTGTTCTGCACAGTCTCTCCTTCAGGATGTTCAGCGATCCTGGGGTTTTACTTTGAGTCCAATATTTCCTCTGGTGCGCCCTCCTAGCACATCTCTGCTTAAATTCCATAGAATTCAGAAGTGCACTCTATGCAATGTCTTAGAAAACCCACAATGTTCTATCATGCAACCTCTTGCATGAAGCTAGAAAGAACCAGACCTAGAATCAAAGAACCCAACACACAACATTTTTTGTCAATAACCTGCAAATGCGTACAAACATACATCTACAACATATCATAAGCACATAAATACATTCATTCAATTACCCAGAATAACATGCAGGAAAAAATTCTCTATGTTTGTATTAATAAAAATGCCTCTTTACAAATGTGCTCAAGCTCTGACTGCAATAGAGTCAGGACTTCTTCTCTTCTCCCTATTTTCTCTATTCTTCCCTTGTTTTTCTAAAAACAAAAACAAAATCTCTTTACAAAAGGGGGCTCCTCAAATGCTTCCCTCCATCCTCACCAAATCTCATTAATTACAATGAATTACATTGAATTGGCCATATAATATGAATTGGATATAGATCCCCATAAACCTGTCAGCCATTAAGGCGACACCAACTACAGCATGCTCGAAGGCATGGCTTCGGCTCTACCAGCCTTTCAAACATTTAATACATTAAATTCAAATTTGAAATTTGAAAGTGAGAGGGCTACGCCTCTCCTCTCCATCGAACGCGTGCTTGGTGTGTTGGTTGGCTGGCGCTTGATGACATTGGAGCGATGCTCCTGCATCACTTATCCTTTAACCAAATGCATCTATGTCTCACTATTTGTGTGCCATACACATGTATACAGTCATGAACAAGTGTGATAACCCTTACATGGACTAGACATCAAACCCTTACTGTTATTGAGCCTCAAACTATACCAACAACTTCAGAAATACAACATAATCAAAATCCCTCAACCATGTATCACAAAAACCCTCAACCATATACCAAGAAATATAATATATCCCTCACACTTAAGATAAAAATATGTTTCAATGATAGATATGATATATACCAACTCTCTATTCCTATAGATATGAATTATACAGTAAATGCCATACAACCAATAGCCTCTCTAGGGAAAATCCTCAAACCCCCATAACCATATCTCATGTAGAAAAAAATATCCAACTACACATAGAAATAATACATACCTTTTGAATCTGTAGACATATCTATTATTCCTTATCACTATAGACCTTCCTGGCAACTTGCTTTCAGACTCTGGAGGCCTGACATCTTCATACCCTCAAGTTTTCATGGTTTTTCCCAACTGTACGTGAAATTTCCTTCTTCAAAATGTGAATGTACGCACTCTATTATCATTCATCATGTGTATGTATGCTCTTTGTTCCACTTCATCCCACATAGACCTTAAAACCTTGGGGTTTTTTGGTAATTTTGGAGTTCCAAAACTTTCGTCGTCAACCCTCTTTTTCTACGTTAGACTTGTGTAACTTCAGATGTATCAATGAGTACCTTCAATAAACCTTTCACAAATAATATATATTCAATGTTCTCATTGTGTGATAATAGCAGACCCTTTCTCTCTTATTTATACTCTCCAGGTAGCTTCCTCAAGGGGTTTCCTTCTAACCAACTTAACCAAAATTCCCTATTTTAGAGATAACCCACTTCTAACCACTTGTACACTTACAACCACTTTATCCACAAATAGTAATTTATCCACTTCTTGTTGCAACTAATTTTTTTTAATTATTTTCTTAATGCAGCCACTTAACCCAAGCTTAACTCCTAGTTTCACCCACTTGAATAGTCAACTTCTTCTAGGAATTTCTAGAATAATTTGACTTCTTTGACCTTCTAGGGGCTTCTAGTAAAATCATGAGGGTTCTCCAACTTCACAAGGACATAACTCTCTAACCATGAGGAGTTATGTGAAATTGCACATATCACTAGAAATGGCATGCCATGTACTAACCATCTAGAATAGTCTTACCTACATATTCACTGATCTTCATGTATTTATATCTCAAACAAACTTAGGTCCCTTAACCATACTTCTAGGGATACTGGAAATTTATATTGGACTTAATTCAATGGTTGACATCAATGAAAACCAACCCAATTAATCAACAAATGTATATATGGTTTGGATAACATTGCAAGAAAAGAACTAAAGAGTAGAAAACTAGACATATTTTCCCTTTTCATAGTTCCTCATATATGTTAAATGTCAAACAATAGAAGACATCATATATCTATCAAATGGTTTACTTATAAACCATTTATTGATAACTTGATGGATAGGTAATACATGGTTTTTAATGTGTGACCTCATAGCAATAGGGAAGTCCCACTATGTTTCTTGAGGAAAATGTATGCAAAGTGTGTTTTGGGGAAACTTGTTAACTATTTTCATCACTTAGAGTTCCATGATGTTTGTTTGGATATTCCACACAACTAACCCAATGCAAGGCACCAAGATGAAAAATACCTAATCCCTTGACCTTTTTGTAATTCCCACTTCTAGAGGAGTTGCTTCCACAAGCAGAGGAATAATTGCTCCAATTGACACAATTGATGGTATGTGATGACACATTTGTTGAGGTATTGATTGTATGGTTTCATGATATATTAGTGGGGTAGGACCATCAAATCCCAATTGGGCATAAAACCATCTATTATTGAGGGCATACTATCATATACTAGTGGTTGTAGTTTTTATTTAAATCCAAAATGTTTTCTGGCTATAATTTCCATGGTATTTTAGGATATATTTTCCCATGGTCGATTTATAAGTGAGGTATGTATAATGATATGTTTTAATTTTATTGAATTTATAATTAGTTAAGTAATTGATTTCACATTGTTTTCCCCTTATGGTGTATGTGTGTGTGTGTCTCTGTGTTTGGATGTTCTAACTTCCCCTCCTACTATGGGTTACTCACCCTATGGTAGACACATCCAACAATGTATCTACTTTAGTCACACCCATAGTTGTTGCTAAAATTTACAGGATGCACATGTGTATGTTATATTTCATATTAGATCATTATTAAATCATGTATATATAAATTGGTTCAACATAACTTGGTGATTGTAGCCATTAGTTAGAGTACCTAACCTATCTAATGCCACTTGCACATGGTGGTCTGGTACTTCACCTTCACTTGTCACTAGTACACCCACTATAGTCACATCCACTATTGTTTTGTCCAAGTACAATGTTGGTAATGCCTATGTCTCCTAGTCAATGTTGTGTCCAATATCCAAGCTTGCAATTTCTTTTTTTGATGAGGTGAACAACATATGAACCCCTTAATGAACTATAAATGTTGAATTCCATCAATTAAATGAAATATAAATGAAATAACGATGTTCATATTGTATAGGACTAAAAAATACCAAAGAGTATCATAGAATTGTTATAATGTTGCAAAAACTTGTAACCTATATGATGATATCCATAATATAGGAAGACAAAAAGCACAGTCCTTCATTAATTATTGGTTTTCCCTTATTGATTTTCTAGGGTAAACAATTTTGTCCATTAATGTGTGTGTGTTTTCTATAATTGTATTTCTATTTAGTATCATTGTAGTTAAGGAATATAATTGATGTTTTTTTATTTTCATGATTAAAGCACTAAAATATACAAAATATAGTTTCACAATTGATCATTGCTTTGTGGCCATTACACTTTGTAGTATTATATGTTCAAGGCATTAATAATACCAAGGTATTTACAACAATGGTCTAGCCATGAATAATACTAGGGGATTTAGATGTTAATGGGGTTTTAGGGAGTAGGGGTTAGAGGTTTAGAGTTAGGGATTAAGGGTTTAGGATGGGTTAGGGGTTTTTAAACATAAATCACTAATGGAAAGTGGAGATGCCACACTGGTTGAATGTCTTTGTGTTTATTGTATTTTTTTTCCTATATTATATTTGTAAACATTTGTATCATTTTAATATTTGTTATATACACTAATATTACTTGATTTTTTGTACTTATAAAGGAACGATGCCCTAGGGAACTTCCCGTGGAGGAAGACATGTTTGTAAAAATGCATGTTTAGGAGCATGGAGGGAATATTGAAGATTGAGTTAATGATCCTATGGAAGAAGATGTTGATGCTAATAACATAGTTGAATAACATGGGACAAATGTATTGATCCAAGATACATTTAATAATGTTGGAATCAATGATGATGATGACCATCTTGATGGTGTTTTTGATATGCTTGTACTTGAGAAGGCAAGTGAAACTCTTTATGAAGGCGCCAAAACAAGTCTTCCCTTTGCTATATTGTTTTTGGTGAACTTAAAGGTTATGAATGGTTTTTCAAACACTTGTGTGACACAACTACTAAGGTATGTAATATATTTTGTCACACTTAGTACATGATGATAAAGGTTTTCTTTTTTCCTCTATTTTTATTGTTAGTCGATCAGGTGTAAAATTTGGATGCAATATGTACAATTAATATTCTTTACATAAAAAAGTATTGATTTTTTATGTTGTATATTTTTAGGTGAATTTTTGTTACCACCATCAAATGTTTTATGCTGCACATATCAATATTTACAAACCATTATGAAAGATATTGGAATGGATTATCAAGTTATTCATGCATGTCTTGATGATCATATTATATATTATGGAGAACATGTGTCGAAAGAAGAATGCCTAAATTGTCAAATTAGTATATATCAAACCAATAAAGTAAAAAAAAAAACTGCCTCGCAAGGTTCTTCTTTATATTCCCATAATTACACGTTTGTGGTGATTTTTCAGGTGCAAAATCATAGCACAGTTTATGGATTACCATGCAAAGAACATAAGTTAATATGGTGTTCTTTTTGTTCCTGTCGATGGATCTGAATTTAAGAATATAGAGGAAATATGGTGAAATTTTAAAGATGAACCTCGTAATCTTAGGCTATTATTGGCAACTGACAATGTGAATCCATTTGGAGAGATCAGATCTACTTACTCGGTGTGGCCTATTTTTGTTATAAAGAATAATATTCCTCCATGGATGTCAATAAAGAGGGAGTATATAATCTTGGAAATGATTGTTCTAGGTATTTATTTAAAATAAAAAAATTTAATGGTGTAACATCCCATTTGTCTTGTTTGTTTCATAATTTTGTCTTATATTTTATTTTTTACTCATATATGTTAAGTTATGTGATCTTATAATTATGTTTGATATTTTTTTATTTACTCATATATGCAACAATTTTTTATTGTATGTTAAATCAATTAGGTAACTACCAAGTCAAAGATATGAATGTATATACCGAGCCTCTTATTGAAGAGTTACTAGAATTATGGAAAGGCATCACTATGTATTGCATCTCTAGACCAATAGGTGCACAAAGTGAATTTAAATTCCATGAAATTCCCATATGGACAATTCAAAATACCCTAGAGCTAACACATTTATGTGGTATGTTATAACATTACACTACATTTTAATAACGTTTAATTTTTTGAAGTTCATATCATGCATGTTTTTTATATAATCCCTTCATTAAACATACTTTGAATAATTGATATGAAATTTAATCCATCTCTTGCAAGTCTTGAAACAAAGAGTAAATTTCCATGTCCAGTTTGTGTTCCTAAGATGAAATCATGTCGTTCAAGAAGTTTAGGAAAGGAGGTGCTTGATGAGTATAGACACTTCCTCTCTAAGAACCATAGGTATCGAATTACCAAGAAACATATTTTCAATGGTAAATAACAGAATGGATTAAAAAAATGGAGAAATACACCTCGTCTATGGTAGTTTCAATATAATAGAAATCATCAAGGTATATTGGATCAAATCGTCTATGTATCATACATGAAATGTTTGTAATATTTTATTTTTTTATTGCATTTTTTTCATTGTACTAATTGACAAGTATTGTTGTAATATCTTTAATTTATATGCTTCACCTTGAAGGTCATCATGAAGGAATTAATAATGGGGTTCTTGCATGAGGAATGAAAATTTATCCCATACAATTTAGTAGGCTCCCCTACTATGAGAAACTACAAATTGTTCATATGTTTGATACAATGCACATCGCGAAGAATGTGAAAAAAATGTTATGGATAATCTTAAATGGTAGGAGTGACAAAGAAAAAGTTGTCAAGATTTCTAATGACATTAAGGAGGCCAATCATGCAATGAAAAGTTTCATTAATTCAAATAGTGATGCAAACAGCCAAAATATTATAAGCATCCTTCCATGGTTATTGACAGAGCAACAAAGTAAGGATGTAAAAGAGGTTATTGAAAAAATTAAATTTCCCACTCAATTTTCTTCAAACATAGAGAATATCCTTACAAATAAAGGTGAATTAGGTGGGGTAAAAACTCATGATTGGCATACCTTGATTAAGGTAATTATTTTGGTGTATATATTACTATATTGGTGAAACATCTTGTTCATTTTTTTTTATTCTACTAAGTTGGGACTAAATAATGATTATTTTTTTATGTTACAATATGTTCTACCTCTATCTCTCCCAGACGACTTTGACAACAATGTCAAATAAGTTATGTATGATCTCAAAAAATACACGAGGTAAGTGACAATTTATATGCATAGTGTAATTTTTTCAATTCGTTGTACAACTTGTATTTCACTGCATGTGTTTTACTTGTAATGTATTACTATATACGTTTTTGTTGAAACATGTGATTTTCTTGCATAATTTATAGATGGTTTTCATCTAAATAAATCTATAAAAATTCCTCTTATAATGTGTGATATGAAAATGTATATACCTCCGAAAGTTTTCAATGCACAACGAAACTACCTCATACACCAAGTTGAGGATATTGAAAAGTATGGACCTGTACACAAAAGTTCAATGTGGATGGTTGAGAGGCACTTGAAATAATTGAATGATTTGGTTAGACACAGAGAAAGTCTTGAGGGTTCTATGGTAGAGGAATATATGGTATATCAAACCATTGTTTATATTACTCAATATCTTCCTAAAATATCTACAAGTATTAATGTGGATCACATTTGGGATATCAACTCCATCAACAAATTTGTGGAGGAGCACCTATTGGGAAAAGGTAAAATGAGAAAAGTGACATGTAAGTAGATGGTGGAAATTTATAATACATTTGAATTTTTGTTTTTATGTATATCGTACTTAATTAATTTTCAATTTTCTTGCATAATCCATTATTATGAAGGTATACCATGGTAACTGATTATATGTGAAATATTGTTTTATTTCAATACAATTGTTCAAGAGTGGGATTCAATAAATTTATACATTGAAAACAATATTTATTGGATGAACAAATGGATTGAACAATGTATACAATTTAATAATGGTATGTTATCATGTTTTGGTGTGGCTACATTGGTTAAGGAATATGAACGTAAAGGACATATCAATCTTACACAGAGGGAAATTGATTTAGCATATGGTTTAAAAGATAAATAGGAAAACATATCCACCCATACTATTTAGTATTTTTGAATATTATATTGGTGTATATGGCATGTTTTTTTTCTTATAAATTTGCATAATTTCTAATTAAAAATATGTTTATCAATTGAGAATGCATTTTTTTACGTGTTTGGCATATTTCAATTGAAAGAACACAAGGCTATGTGTTCCAATGGCCACAAATTTCGCACCAAAAAGTTGGATGAACAGATGAAAACTTCTGATAGTGGGATAACTATAGTGTTTTAGGTTACTAATGTTTCCTCTAGAAGTGGCAAACATCTAGAAGTCTATGAAAATCGATAATATGGGTTTTTGGACGATATAGCTAAGTGTGAATTTAAATCCTTCAAAGTATTTATGTTCGATGTCAAATGGTATAGGCTACAAATGAATGAATGTGATCATGATAGAATTGTTAATCAACATGCTAACATATTTACCATGCTTAATAAAAGGATTGTTGAGCTGGGATCAGAGCCCTATGTTCTTCCAAGCCAATGCGAACAAGTATTTTACTCAAAGGTTCCAAGTAGAGAGGATTGGTCATAAGTTGTTATATATGATACCATAGGAAGGTCGATAAAATACAATGTAGAAAAAGAAGATGATATTGAAGAAGAAGATGATGTAGAGGATCATTTATTTCATGTGTCATACAAAGACATTGCAGAAGTTGAAGGATATGTTCTGGACAATGTTCTGGATGAAGATGATATCGACGATGTTTTAGATGAATAACTTGAAGAAGTGGAACCAAATGTAGGAGACAATGTTTCTGATGATGATATGATTTAAATGATGACATTGATGATGATGTTGATATGTCCAATCCTTACATCATCAATTTTGAAGTGAGTGATAAAGATGTTGAGTTGGATCAACTAGAAGAAGATTAATTATATTGAAATGTTGAAATGAAGGAGGTATGTATTTATATTTGTTCAGTTGATTTGTTCTCTTTCATTTACCTTAAATATTTGCATTTTTCTTATAATCATTTTCTATGTTTGATTCTTACTATGTTTCTTTCAAATATTTTATGGTAGATAAATTGGGTATTGGGGAATTGAGAGTGATGTGAGGCG
>ML788940.1:212426-242252 GCA_009831015.1 Picea engelmannii
GGGCGCATATGATATTCCACCTTCACGTGGTTGGAGTTTTTTAGTAGAGAATATATTATTATTGAAACCATCGAAAGCTCATTCAGGTTGATACAATCATCTCTAATTTTAACTTTGGTTCATCTAACAATTTTCAAGGTTGTGCATTAATTACCAATTACTGGAAATTATTCTTTTATTGGACCCCATGCAAAGTGACCTATGAATGGGGCCAACGATGAATTTTTTTTAGTTTCTTCTTGCTTGCACTGAAATTTGGCATGGTTATAGTAGATGCATGAATTGACGACATGGTAGGGTTTCAAGAGTCAAATACGGCTCACACAAATAATTTGCCAATCAAACAACAAAATTATAACCTAATTGTGAAGGATATGAAGTTATCCATGATCATCGTATTTTCATCATTGTTATCACCATATTGTGACGAGTCCATTTCAATGAACATGTTCATGTTTCATATAACATATTCATCTTAAATTTCCAGCAATAATGACTAGTTGTTCAAAGTGGCGGAGATGCATTAAGGACTGTAAAATAGGGAAGGAGATGAAGAACTGATAGATTATTTCACAAATCTGATGGAAGGATAGAGACAAAACTTCATGTAATACACTCATGCCTATTTTCCCTTGAAATTAGTGCAACCATGCCTAAATAAGGATCATGCTTGTGTAGTTCCATTTTATAAGGTCAAACTTGAACATTATGTTGGACATAGTATCATTAATGTGTTGTCATTGATGTCAAACAATATAAAAGTATGTAAATCTCATGACAAATAAATATATGCAGTATAACAGTTAGCAAAAAATGTCAGACAGTATGTAGAGATCAAAGCTTAGAAGGAAGAGTGCATTGTATAAATGTCATCGGGATCTATGGAAACACTAAGAAGTCGATCAATGCATAGGAAAAGGAGAGAATCCTCAGGAGCCGTATGATCAAGAAATTGATGGTGTTGATCGTCTCATGTAACGGGATTTATCCCACATTGGAAGTGTGAAAAAACTTATGTAGGTTTATACACACATCACACTCCCGAGCTTATCGACACATAGTGAAAGGGTATGGTGGGGGCTCTATGTGCTTGGACTCCTCGAGAATATCCCTAGCCTGGAGCTCAGGATGACCTGTTAGGCTCTCTACCTTTTGGTCAAAGCAACATTGATTGTCGATCTAATGACGAATCATCTCAGTCATTCATTGGAAATATATTATATATATATATATATATACATTGAACATTGGTCATATGAGTGACCATGGGATTAAGGACCATTGGAGTATTTGTCAATGATCAGATCAAGTTGTGGCCATCAGATATGAAAATGCAAATCAAGGATAGGGATTGGTTGTAGAGAGAGAAAGGAGAATTAAACAACGTGTTATTTCCAATCCCACAATTATTCTAGACCATCAAATATTATAGACTCAAAGATCAACAACTATGGTTGATCCGCTAAATGATCAGATTAATTCATGACCGTCAGATATGAAAGAACAGATCAAGGGAAGGGATTGATTGCTAAGTGTGAAGGGAGAAATAAAGAATGCATTAATTCCAATCCCACAATTAGTCTATACCATCGAACGTCACCCGCCAAATAGATCTACGGTTGCCATTTGTTTCACTATCAATGAGTCATTTTTCCATTGTGAAGCTCGACGATAGTTTTAAACATCGTGCTAGTTGGGACCCCGCAATCATCCCTGATCATTGATATACTTTGAGACCATTCTCAATCGATGGATCAAGTTGAGTGGAAGGATAAAATAAGGAAGGAAAAAGCGTTGAGATTATGAATACCCGAATTCCCAAAAATCATTGGATCACTTTAAGTGGAAGGATAGGATAAGAAAAGAAATAGAGTTGTTGGATTCAAGACAAGGCAAAGAAGCATCGAAAACATATCGAGCCATTGATCTAAGATCATGATCAACGAACAACATTCATTTCAGGTTAAAAGTTGTGAGGAGGTTACACTTTGGGGAATCTCACTTCAGGAGAACTGGGAAGTGGAGAAATCAAATTACACGAAGTCCTGAAGGCCAAGGTTCCGAAGTAGATATGAGACATCTAATCAGAGGAACACTTCGGGTATTATCTTGAACGTTAGATCAAGGAGAATAATATGTGCCACATCAGGAGATCTATGTCAGCAGACCACGTTAGCAAGGACACATGGCACAGTCAAATAATGACAAGTTTCAAGACGAAATCATCATTTCAAGTACGTGCAAATCATGAATTGACGCAGACCTATTGGCCCTCGGGCCTAGATCCGCTCACAAGATTGTTATTTATCTTCCTCAAGTCAAAGCGGCTCCTTCAATTCCCTGCTGGAATCTGCAATTTATCGATCCACAGGTCCTTTTCGCAACTCGCAATCTCACAAGTTCGCGAGTCGTGACTCCCGACTCTTCCTCTCCAATCTCGCTATACCCGAGATCGCGAAATGGGTATAGCTCCTCTTTCGTCAGCGCCCTCCATGTGTGACCACTAGCTAAGCTTCAAGCTAGCTCCTCTCGCTAATTGCCACTTCGCATGTTGTGGCATCCAACCTTGGCACCTTCCATTCACGAAACCCCAAGAAGTGATGTTGACTTTTCTTCTCATGAATCCTTATTGCAACTCGTGACTTCAACACTTTCGGGACAAAAGTCTCGACCTCCTATCCACCGATATGCCGAAATGCCAAAATTCCTACACATCGTCAACGCGGGTCCCACAACGAAACTTCCCACCTTTTGGAGTTTCGGACTTCGTGACTTCATGAATCCTGATGCTAAGCTTTCGGATCTTCAACCCACGAAACTCCAAATTGGTCAATGAAGGTCTGACCTTCATGTCATCGAGTATGCCACCTGTCCAGTCTCAGATGGACGGTCCTGATCCTCTTCATGACTTCACTACTCGTGAATTTGAAGGACATCCCCTTCTGACCTCCGATGTCTGAATCCCCGATATGGGTGATATCGCGACACGTGTCCTCCTTCTAATAGACGGCTCAGATTCTATCACGATTTTGCGACTTTTCCTTTCACAACCTCGCGAATCTTGAGGCAAGGATTTTAGTTCTCCAACTCACGAAACCCCGAAATGAGATTTCGTGAGTGATCCAACGGCCCCTATTGGTTCAGATCCTATGACTCGATTTATTTTTTGCTTGCACATAGAAAGAAAAAAAAAAAACCCACTGTAACCTTCTTGCTCCTTTGCAAGATTTGACATCCCTCGGGACTTGCGAATTCTCCACGGAGAATTCCGACCGTCCAAATTCTCCTTGACGATTTCTACGAAATGAACAAAGTGTTCTTTCACGAAAACTTATCCACCTGCAAAAAAATGTCGCTGCACCTTCTTACAACACTTCAAGGCACTAGCCCTCTTGAGCTTTCTCTGCAACTCGAGTCTTCAAGAAGACTCCTGCATGACTCCTTGCAGTAGTTCTTCAAATACTTCCAAGTATTTGAACCTCTTCGACTCTATGCACTCTCCTTGTAGCAACAGTCCTTCAATTCTTCCCTCAGATTGAAAAACCTGAGAATCTACTCAGCCTGTGCACACCTTGCATGACTCTTGTGCTTAACTTGCACTTCTATGAGAATGAGAACAATGTTATCCCTCCTGAGCTTTCAGAGATGAACTCTATTTTCTGTCAACGCACTCCTTGCGAACAAATTCACTGCACTCCTTGCAGGAAAACTCTTGCTTAGACAGAGAAACAATTGAAACTCATTCCTTACTCTCTCTCTCTTCAGTTTTCAGACATTCAACATGGAATCATACATTCACGCATCAAAGCAATTGCATAACAGAGAGTAAACAAGCATATATCAATCATCATGTACAAACACATAAAGCAATTGGGCACAATGAATCTGAACTAAAAATCTTTGTATTAATCCAGAACTTTTGTACATGGGTTCTTCAACTTTTCACAACTCTCTGCTCCTACTCTCCTATGCTCTCTTGATTATGCTGCTAATGTTACAATGATACAAGTGAGGGTGTATATATACGTTTTCCCTCCGTGCTCTAAAACTGTCTAATATAAGAATTCAAAGCTACCTACTTACATTTACTAGCATAAATGCCTCTTAGTCCTTCAGATGAGAGCAGGACTCTAAAGGTATTATTACAATCTACAAGTATGCCCTCTCTTAATTGTTTCATTTACGTTTGAGGTATTAAACTTCAAAACATTTCAAACAATTCATTATGTGCCAAAATGCATTGGTGTTTTGTCCCACGCTTGCTTGTTGTTGGCGATTCTCCTGCATCATACTCCCTCGCTTGAAAATTTTCATGGGCTTCTGTCCATGAGATCTCGCACAGTCTATCCATGCTTCTGGATCTCTACTTCATTCTCCCAGCTGGCATCTTCAACTGGATGTCCCTTCCACTTGACCAAGTATTCAAAATATTCCTTTCGCCTAGTCTTCTTGCTAACTCTTTTGTCCAGTATGATATCCATCTATGGCTTCTCTGCAATTGGCATCTGTTTTGTCCAATGAATCTCTGGTTGTTTATTACCTGCTTCTACTTCCTTAGCTTTGTAAGTGTACAAATCTGAGATATTGAATATCATAGAAATTCCAATCCCATCGAGTAATTCAATCTCATATGCATTCGCCCAAAATTTCTTCAATACCTTGAATGGTCCGATCTTCTTCATCTTCAGTTTGTTATATGTCCCCTTCGGGAACCTTTCCTTTCTCAGATGTGCCAGAATCAAATCACCAACCTCAAATTGAATTTGTATTCAACCCATTTAACATGTCTTTGATTCAACTTCTCTTGTTGAGTCACAAATTGCAAAGCATGATTGTCATTGTATAAGACAAACTCCTTAGGAATTAAGTAATGTACCCATTTCTTCGATGCCTGAACAATAACATAGAACTCCTTGTCATACATGGAGTATTTCACTTTTTCTTCATTCAACTTCTCACTGAAGTATGCTATCAGCCTGTCTTCTTGGCTCAAGACTACCCCTATTGCAAATCCACTTGCATCACATTTTACTTGAAATGTCTTTTTGAAATCCGGCAACACCAAAATTGGTTGTTCTGTGATTTTCTTCTTCAACAAATTGAAGCTTTTCTCTGCCTCTTCTGTCTAGTGAAAAGATTTGTGTCTCCTATTCACTGTGTCCATCATTGGTGCACTAA
This sequence comes from Picea engelmannii, assembly GCA_009831015.1. NCBI lineage: Eukaryota > Viridiplantae > Streptophyta > Pinopsida > Pinales > Pinaceae > Picea > Picea engelmannii. The sequence goes on from ML788940.1 coordinate 217,605, forward strand.
TTCCACTGAAATTCCTGATGAACTTCCGGTAGAAACTAGCCAATCCATGAAAACTCCTCACCTCAAATATACTCTTCGGTGATGGCCAATTCTTAATTACCCCCACCTTATCTGGATCCATCCTCAACTTATCTGCAAAAATAGATAACCCCAAATAAATGATCTTTGTCTTCATGAATGAGGATGTCTTCATGTTTATAAGCAATTTCTCTTGCTTTAATCTCTTCATCACTGTAGCCAAATGTTTCAGATGCTCTGCCTCTGTTTAACTGAAAATCAATATGTCATCAAGATACACAATGAAAAAAATTTCGATGAAATCCTTTAGGACTTCATTCATCAACTGCATGAAGGTACTTAGCACATTTGTTAAGACAAATGGCATAACAAACCATTCATACAACCCCTCATTAGTCTTGAAGGTTGTCTTCCATTCATCTCCTTCTCTCATGTGAATCTGATGATAACCACTCTTCAAGTCAATCTTCGAAAAAAAAATTGCCCCACTGAAGCAATCCATCAGATCATCCATCCTTGGCAATGGAAATCTGTACCTGATGGTTATCTTGCTGATCACTCTCGATTCACTACACATCCTCCAACCTCCATCTTTATTCAGACTGAGCATTGTCGGAACAACACACAGAATCAAGATTTCTCTAAACAACCCCTTGTCCATTAAGTCCTGGACCTATCTTTTGACTTCTTCATTCTCTTGCGGTGTCAATCTATACACTGATTTGTTTGGTAAACTAGCCCTAGGTATGAGATCAATATGATGACTCACACTTCTGATCGGTGGCAAGGAACGAGGTAGTTCGTCCACTACTATGTCAGCAAAATCTTCCAATAGTTTATGAACCTCTTCCAGTAAATCATCTACCCTTGTACTGGTTAAAATAATTTTAGGCTTCCTGACCACAATGAATTTTGGTTCCTCCTTCTTCTTAACCTCTGTAAGAATTTCCTTCCCACTCATGAGAAGTACAGTGTTGATTACTTCAAGTTTCACCTCCTTGTCCTTAATCGGGAACAACATGTGAGTTCTCCCATTCTTCTCTAGGGTGTATGTGTTCATTCTCCCGTCATGAATCACATTTCTATCATATTTCCACAGTCTACTCAGCAATAGATGACAAACATCCATGGGAATGACATCACAGAGTATTTCATCTTTATACCCTCATATTTTAAACTCAACTAAACATTGTTTAGTGACATTTACCTGATGTCCTTTTTGTAGCCACGAAACCCTGTATGGACTTGGGTGTTCAATTGTCTCCATCTCCAGCTTTTCTACCATCTCTGTAGAAACGAGATTATCTGTGCTACCACTGTCCACAATGACTTTGCATACCCTGTCCTGGGTTTTGCAAGCAGTTCGAAAAATTATGTTTCTTTGGACTGAACTCTCCACCTCCTTCTCTGGTGTCAAAAGAGCTTTTCGCATCATCAGCGATCTTCTGCCTTCACCATCTTCTGCCTCAACATTCCTCCTTTTAGCTTTGGTAATGTGAGCCTCTCCTTCCTCTTTCTTCTTGTCTGGGCATTCATAAGACTTGGGTCCGACCTTCCCACACGTGAAGCATTTTATCACTCCACCTCTTCCTCTTCCTCTACCTCTAGTACATGGAAAAATGTTTCCATCAGAATACTGACCTCTCTATTCGGTATGATGCCCTCTCTGTGAGCTTCCACCTCTCTCAGTCTGAGTCTGAGGTTTCTTCCATCCTTCCCTGGGTTTCTAATTTCTATCCTAGGCAACTGATTTTCCTCTGGGCTAACTTATGCCTCGCCCTATTTGAATTTGTTTTCGGCTTAGCTTCTCTTCAGCTTTTAGAGCCATCTGATAAGCATCTTCCACCGTTTGAATGGTCATCATGCTCATCTCATCCTGAATGTCATATCTCAGTCCATTCATGTACCTGGAAACATTTTCATCATCACTTTCACGATGACCTGCTCTGATGTTCAACCTGTAAAATTCTTCAATGTACTCCTTTACTGACATCAGCTTCTGTCTCAAATTCTGCATTCTCCAAAATAGAGTAATTTGATAATCCCTAGGAATGAATTTTGCTTTCATCTTTGCAATCATCCGATCCCAACTCTTGATCTTCTGCTTGCCTTGGCAGTGTCTGTCAGCTTGTAGTTCATCCCACCACAATGCTACATGTCCTTTCAATCTTGTGACAACATGTTTGACCTTTTTGTCTTCCTTGACATATTCATAGTCAAAATATGTGTCCAGAGCTCTAATCCAGTCTAGAAGATCTTCTACATCCAATTTTCCCTCATAAATTGGAATGTCCATTTTGGCTCTTGCACTCATTCTTGCAACAGCTATAATAAGGCGTTCATTTGCTGCATCTTCTGTTGTGACCTCTTATCCTTCATGTCCAGCTTCATTTTCACTTTCAGAATCACTGACATCTCCAACACCATTTGTGTGCCTCTGTGCTGTCTCCATGTCCATGAGTCTGGCACATATGTCACGCATCTCTCTTTCCATGACCGGATCTAGCACCTGCCTACCCCTTCCTCTTGGCATCTCCCTTTCCTCTAGCGGATCAGGTGTTTGTCTGTCTCTTCTTCTCGGCGGCATGGCTGAGATTTCCTTCTCGCTTTCCCTGTCTGAAGTATACAAATAGAGTCAAGATTTGATACCAAAATGACGCAGACCTATCGGCCCTCGGGCCTAGATCCTCTCATAGGATCATTATTTATCTCCCTTGAGCCGGAGCAGCTCCTTCGATTCCCTGCTGGAATCTGCAATTTATCGATCCATGGGTCCTTTTCACAACTCGCAATCGCACGAGTTCGCGAGTCATGACTCTCGACTCTTCCTCTCCAATCTCACGATACCCGATATCGCGAAATGGGTATAGATCCTCTTTCGTCAGCGCCCTCCATGCATGACCACCAGCTAAGCTTCATGCTATCTCCTCTCGCTAATCTCCACTTTGCATGTTGTGGCGTCTATTAACGCTCTGTAAATTTCCTAGAGGTTGACGAAAGAAGAAATCTACAAAGGTAACTTTATCCAACCACTTTTGAAGTCGGGATCTAGCCCTTCCAACTTCAGAGAGGGATCTCTCTATATGATTTAGATATGTTTCAAATTTCAAAATATTAGGCTAGGTAAACAAATGAGTTGGTTTTTCTGATGTAGTGTTGATTGAGTTGGTTGAGACAGTTTACACATCCATTGGGCTATGGGGTCTGTGTCTTAAAAATTGAAATCTAAACCAGAAAAGCAAAGAAAACCTTTCACAGGGTGAGATAATATAATCATTGGATTCTTCAATAGCATATATGATGGACAATAGAAAAGGCGAGAAAGATAATTTCAGCAAAGAAGAAGTTAAGAATTTATTTATTGAAATAACCAGAAGAAAAACACGAAAATCTTTTGAGTCAGAAATAGGGTATCTGAGATAAATCATGTCACGTTCGTTACTTCTAAAGATTAGATTTTAAAAACAATATGATAACAAAGCGAGAATAACAGTCAACTTAGAGAGAAAAACATCACCAGTGAATACACGCAAGAATCCTGTAAAAGTGCCTCTTTGTATTAATGGAAGATCTCTTCAAAAATATTATAATCTGGTAGCATCAGGGTATGAAGATCAACAACCCTCAATACTTCGAAAGATGAAGTATTTATAACTCAAATTACAAATGATCCTATCATTAATGATCAGGATGTGCTAAATCTATTTTTAGCCTAACAAACGTAACAAATCTCAAAAATCTAGGAACTGCTAGATGATGTGGTGTAACTGCATGCTGATTTTTGGGTGGGTTGTTGGCGAGGTCTCTGCACAACCTCATCTGACTGGACAAATGACTAGACTGGGATAGCTCATCAGCTACTCGATCATATCGCAGAGTTCTTCCCATCGAAGATGACTGGGCACATTGACTTTGAGTAGCCTTCGATACACTTCATCCATTTCTGTGTACTTGGTGAAGGTAGGCTTGGTGAGGAAGATATATCGAATCTCATGTTGGATACTGATGTCCAACTAAAGAGAATATAGAAATGCCTTTCCAGTGATGCTCCCTTGAATCCCTGCAAACTTTGAACTGTCCTTAGCCACATCGGCCAATCTCTTCTTGTATTATGGGAGTGTCATCAATTTTTCATTGATCACCTTCAGACCAGGAAGACCTTTCTTCTGTAGAGCCTCGATCTTACTAAAGAATATTTGTACCCCTCGGTCCATTGCCTGGACCTTTTCTTCCAACAAAAGAATTAATCCTCTCTTGGTCAAAACTCTTTTGACCTCAAGGATGGTCTATGTTTTTTCTTCAATTTTCATCTCTTCCAGCTCTTCCCTGGTCTTAGAATTTAGGAAATTGATGATCTCGTTCGCCTGTGTTGGCATCTCTCCCAATTCTGATCTGATCTTCTCGATGGCCTGTTTGCTTCTCTACACCAATTCATTCTTATCAAACATGATCTGGATCATGGGCCATATCTCTTTCATGGACTTAGTGATGTCTGTCCATATACTTTCTTTAACCTCGGCCAAAGTTTTTCCTGCCACTGTTTGCTTCCGGAGCTGCTGTAACTCCTGTTTGAGATGATCTGTCACCTGCTTTTCCTTGGAGAGGCTGGTATGAAAGGAAGATTTGAGTTCCTGAAGGTTCTCAATCTCCTTTTTCAGCCTACTGATCTTTGTTTCCTGCAGGTTCATCTTTTCCATAGACTTAGCCAGGTCGGCTGTCTTCTCCAGGGATGTCAATGGAGTCGCGGATGGGACTTCTGTCACTGTTGTTGTTCTCACTCCTGAAATTGGAATAGCACTCAATGGAATGAATTCCATTGGCTTTAGTTTCTCTTTCTATTTTAATAACTTCTCCATCTCATCTTCCATTTCCTTAAGCTGTGCATTATGCTCCATGAGTAGCTTGAGCATTTCATCTTTCTCTCCTTCTTTCTCTGCTATCTCCTTCGCCTGCGAATCCTCTGTGGGTGGGAGATTCAATTGTTTCCTTAAGGAGGCTATGTCAGCATTCTTCTTCTTAATCATCTCCTCAGCTTCTTTCACGTTCGAAGGATCGTAACCAATCTTGAGGACCAGTTCCTCCAAAGTTTCTCTAACTTCAATTGTGTTTGAACATTGTTCAGGGACACTTGCAGTTTGGACGTAGTAGTGGAAGCATGCGCCAGTGTGTAAAAGATCATTTCCCCTATCTGCTTATGCAGATCCATCTGATCGGCCGGATGCACGTCCTTTGTCTGGAATTCGAAGGTGGCCCTTTTATAGTCAGTGATCACCTTTGGATCTGGTACCTGTGCCTAGAGGAATTCCATATGCATTCTACCCTTCTCGATGTCGAATGTCGATTGCAACCTATGTTGCGCAGTCGATGTTTACTTCCAGAACTGGGTGCAAGTACTACTGGTCAGGGTCTAGTTCCTTTTCTTGATCAGCTCATACTTCTCGAAGATACTCAACTTCGGTCCCACCTTACCTGGCTGGGTGGTCAATGGAGAATCTATAGATTCTTTTGGAAATGCCGAGGTTATGACCTTATGGAGGCTCGAACCGAAGGGTGGCCTATCAACTTTGGTCACTGTAGTAGACGGGGCTTATTTTTCCCCGGTCGGGCCAGGAACTACAAAAATCTTAGGCCTCTTGGTATGCAGCTGGAATTATTCATAAGATACCTCAGTGACAGGCGGAGATAAATCTTTCCTAGGCCTTTTCTCTTTCGGGACCTGTGGTGTGGTTGTTTGTGACACAGTGGTCGGGGGATCCTGCTGTTCTAATTCGACCAATGTGTTAGGCGCCCATACTGTCTGATTCACAAATTTCTCAACTTTAGGCCTAGATTCATGAACATATGAGATGTTCTTGTTTTTCACCCTCATCTCGGAGATGATCCCCCATGGATCGTAATGCCATGGGAAGATCATGAAGAACTTCATTTCCCTCAGCATCCTATCTGCTTCTTCCCCAGTGCCACGATTATTGCAGATGAAGGAGCCAATCTACCCCTTGATTCTAAGTTGTTGCTTTTTCTTTAGTGACACGAAATGGATATCGTCGGAATTTATTATCTGCCTTATATATTCCAAAGCAAAAATTCAGACAGGCAGATACTTGGGCAGCTTATACGGTGCCAAATCGCACCCGTATACTCTGATCTCGGTGTACTCTTGGTACAAATACCAATCCTTGGTCTTTATGTTATCCGAGAGATGTAGGATCCTCTGAACTTCATAATTTATCCATGGCTCGGGCCTTCTGCCTAGCATACTTACCATAAGGTGGTAGAATTGATCAATGAACTCCTTGAAACTGAACTCTGTGGAGTTGTGCTTGAGCAAGGAGGTCCATGTTGTCACTTCTTGGGGTCTACCATCTCCATCCATCTTCTGCATGGAAAACATGAATTTGTCTGCTTGGAAGAAGACGAACAAGTACGCCAGTATGGATGAGTATTGGAACATGCCTTCCGTGGAGAAATTCATGAACTGTTCGTTAATATTGTTCGCCAGGAATGTGCTAAAGTCAAACTGGGTGGTGGGCTTTTCATCGATAGAGAAGATGGATAGAAAACCCAGAATGGGTTCATCTACCCACTGATCAGAATAGTATCCTAACAAATCACAAAGGGAGGAGATGATCTGGTTTCCTTTAGTCGAGAACATGGAAGAAGGATAAGGAGGATTTGTGGAGGGAAATTGAGTGGATGGGGGGAGGAAATTCTCAAATATTTGAGCCTTTTGAGGGAAGGTCATTTTCTGGTATAATTTTGTAAGAATTTCCAGGTTGAAGGGTGATGCAGAGTTGACTCGGGGGATTTGCATCATCCGGTTGATGGATTCGGGCGTGATGAGGAAAAGGATCTCTCCGGACGAGGAGACGATGGCTCTTTTCTCAGGAATGTAGTGAGCTTGGCATTTAAGGGAAAACTCTGGAAAATGGTGGATTTGAGGGAAGAGGTAAAGGGGTAAATTAGACTCCCAGAGTCCAATTTCATCGCTCTGGTCCAGGAAAACTTCCTTGAGCCACAACTGAAGGTCAATGAAATCAAAATCACACTTTGTATCTGCGATTAAGTGGTATTTGTCGACCAGCGGGATCCTGTCGAGGTCGACAGGAGGCGGGAGAAACGGATTCTCCTCTCCTTCTGCTTGTTTAGACTTTGGTACCATCTATGCAACAGTACCTATGAGACAAACAACGTTAGTGGGGGTGACTGACTGGGGATGGGAGAAAATGAATGTAACAGAGGAGTAAATAGTGTAAGAAACTCTCTGGTGCGATGAGCGGTAAATGGTGAAAAAAGGGAGAGTGAGGGTAGTTTTGAGTAAACGGGTGTCCGTTGGGCGCAGGAGACAGGTCAACTAGGTAATGGATAGGTTATCCAGTAATAAATGGCCAACGAATCACTTGGGGTGTGATATGGCAGGTGACTGTGACTGAGGGATATGGATGAGTGACGTGGCAACTATCGATTGGGGTAAAAGTCATAGTGAGGGGGCTTGCCATGAGCGAATGAGGGGAAGGACTGATAACAGTTAATGGGATGTGACTATTTCGGGAAAGGTGGGTGATGACATCAGGGGGTGACGAAGGTATGTCAGTCCATAGGAGGCGATGGGACCCGGGACCGATAGATCGATGCCACGTCTAGATAGGGGCCTGCTAGAGAAAAGATCCCATTCCGGATGCACCCCCCTCGGTTAAAAGCAGATCAGTCAGGGGGGTCCAAAAATCATTTTGATCCATTGATTTGCGCACTTGCTTCTTGGTCGCAGATCTATGCGCGTCGTTTATTACCCATTCTGGACCCCCCCCCTCCATTAAAGGCAGAACGAATGGGGGGGTTCGGAATCCAATGTTGATCGTAGATCTGAGCGCTTGATCCTAATCCGTCCAGATGCGCATGGGTCTTATCAGCCATTCCGGACCCCCCCCCGCCCCCTCCATTAAAGGTAGAACGGTCGGGGGCATCCGGAAAAATATTTTCACTGTAGATATGGGCGCCACGATCAGGACCATTGATATGTGCAAGGAGCATAAGTGGGGATTGGAAAACACATGCACCTAGAAAACTTAGGATAAGTGTTTTTTCACGGGTTTCCTCCAAGAATTTTCATTTCTACACCACCAAGGGGTTAGTCGAACAACATTTTAGGTATCCAAGTCATGGTGCAACATTGATCATCAAACTGGTTCTTATTGAAATAAAGCAATAAAGAAACTACCCTATATTCTAACCTAGCTTCCTATGACAATTAACCCAGATTATACTGTTGGGTTAAGAATTTATTCTACCCTGGGGCTATCTGACCAAGATTAGACAGTCTGGCTAGATTTATTCACTAATGTAACCTAGACACTTTGGCTAAGATTAAACTGTTTAGCCAAAATCATTCACTACCCTATCAACATCAATTTAAAAAGAACTTGGCCATGCTTGAAAGGTATGGACCAAGTTACTATTATTGCATGGGGCTTTTATTGAATTCTTTTATGCCCTCTTTTCTTTTCTTTTTCTTTTTCTTTTCTTTCTTTTTCTTTTCTTTTTCTTTTTCTTTTTCTTTTTTCTTTTCTTTTTCAAATTATTTGCAGAATGAAAATCATTTGTCAACAAAAAACACTAGAGACAGATAATATCCCAGTGACCAGTTGATCCTATAACTTATAGGGTGATAACAGTGTCCAACCTTGGCACCTTCCATTCACGAAACTCCGAGAAGCGATGTTGACTTTTCTTCTCGCGACTCCTTATCGCAACTCGCGACTTCGGGACTTTCGGGACAAAAGTTTGGAACTCCTATCCATAGATATGCCGAAATGCCGAAATTCTGACACGTCGTCAACGCGGGTCCCACAACAAAATTTCCCACCTTTTGGAGTTTTGGACTTCGCGACTTCGCAAATCCTGATGCTAAGCTTTCAGCTCTTCAACCCACAAAACTCTAAATTGGTCAATGAAGGTCTGACCTTCATGTCGGCGAGTATGCCACCTGTCCACTCTTAGATGGATGGTCCTGATCCTCTTTGTGACTTCTCTACTCGTGAAGTTGAAAGACTTCCCCTTCTAACCTCAAATGTTCGAATCCCCGATATGGGTGATCTCGCGACATGTGTCCTCCTTCTAACTGACGGCTCAGATTCTTTCGCGGTTTCGCGACTTCGCCTTTCACAACCTCGTAAATCTTGAGGAAATGATTTTAGTTCTCCAACTCATGAAACCCCGAAATGAGATTTCGTGAGTGATCCAACGACCCCTTTTGGTTCAGATCCTACGGCTCAATTGCTTTTGCGCTTGGACGTAGAAAGAAAAAAAAAACACCCACCATAACCTTCTTTCTCCTCTGCAATATCTAACGGCCCTCGGGACTTGCAAATTCTCCATGGAGAATTCCGACTGTCCAAATTATCCTTGACAATTTGTGTGAAATGAACAAAGTGTTCTTTCACGAAAACTTATCCACCTACAAAACAACGTCGTTGCGCCTTCTTAAAACACTTCAAGGCACTAGCCCTCTTGAGCTTTCTTTGCAACTTGAGTCTTCAAGAAGAATCCTGCACGCACTCCTTGCAACAATTCTTCAAATACTTTCAAGTATTTGAACCTCTTCGACTCTGTGCACTCTCCTTGTAGCAACAGTCCTTCAATTCTTCCCTCAGATTACAAACCCTGAGAATCTACTCGGCCTGCGCACACCTTGCATGTCTCCTGTGCTTAACTTGCACTTTTGCGAATGAGAACAATGTTATCCCTCCTGAGCTTTCAGAGATGAACTCTATTTTCTATCAACGCACTCCTTGCAAACAAATTCACTGCACTCCTTGCAGGAAAACTCTTTCTCAGACAAAGAAACAATTGAAACTCATTCCTTACTCTCTCTCTCTTCAATTTTTAGACATTCAACATGGAATCATACATTCAGACATCAAAGCAATTGCATAACAGAGAGTAAACAATCATATATCAATCAGCATGTACAAACACAAAAAGCAATTGGGCAACATGAATCTGAACTAAAAATCTTTGTATTAATCCAGAACTTCTATACATGGGTTCTTCAACTTTTCACAGCTCTCTGCTCCTACTCTCCTATGCTCTCTTGATTATGCTGCTAATGTTACAATGATACAAGTGAGGGTGTCTATATCTGTTTTCCCTCCGTGCTCTAAAACTGTCTAATCTAAGAATTCAAAGCTACCTACTTACATTTACTAGCATAAATGCCTCTTAGTCCTTCAGACGAGAGTGGGACACTCAAGGTCTGATTACAATCTACAAGTATTCCCTCTCTTAATTGTTTCATTTATGTTTGATGTATCAAACTTCAAAACATTTCAAACAATTCATTATGTGCCAAAATGCATTGGCATTTTGTCCCACGCTCGCTTGTTGTTGGCGATGCTCCTGCATCATGAATCTAAGTGAAACGTTGCAACTACCTGTCCTGTGTCATGTCAGTAGCTTATGTCACTCTGGGAGTTTTACTTTGAGAGTTTCACCATCAGAAAAATTACCTAAGTTTTGAAGTCTCAAAGGGCAAAGTCCTGAAGTGGACATGAGTCGGTCTATCTGAAGAACACTTTGAGAGTGTTCTCCACTATTTATCAAGTACAGTGGAAGGATAGTGTAAGTGGAAGTGTTAACTGACAGCAAGTGGTCTCCATCATTTTATGACTTATTCAACAGGTGATCACTCCAAAGGAAAATAGAGAAGCAATTATATGAGCCCCCAAAGTCCCGAAGTGGACATAAGTCATCTGATCTGAATAACACTTCGGGATAATTATCAATCGTTGAATATTATGGACACACATACGTTATTCGGGATATTTGTAAAGAGGTTGGAAGTCACAAAGGTTTAATTCCTGAATTACTAAAGTAAACGAGAATTTTCCATCTCATTGGGATATTAAAACATGACCGTTGATGTTGATAAGTGATCAAGATCTTGCTTGGCCTAATGCCTGACCACCGCCTATGGTCATATGGAATAAGAAAAATAAAGGTAAAATATTATACTGATAAGCTTGTGGTTTTGATTTGTCAGTCATATGTAATGGTTTGAAGGAAGCACCTCTACAGAAATCAGTTTCCGCAATAATTGCAAAGATTTGGGATTGATTTAAAAGATGAAATTAATCCATATCTATAATCAATTTGTGAAAATCCTTCACAGTAAGGTTTGAATAATAACATAGATTATGGTTAAGTTAAATGAAGAGGTGTGATGGTCCAAATGAAAGGAAAAAATGTGTTATATCTCACACCAGTTTGAAGATTATATAAACGATAAAGAATGGTGAGAAGAAAGAGTCTCTACCATTCAGATAAGAAGATCAAAACAGAAGCAGAGTTAAAGAAGAAGATTTGTTATTTATAAGGTGTCTGTCAATATCTTATTGAAGAACAGAAGAAGACAGAGAAAAAGTTATGTAATCCAGTATTTGATATAAATACCTTTATTGGATTGCAATGGATTCATTGAAGATTAAATTACAGAAGCCAGAGAGCATGATATGAAGTTTTACTGCAGTGGGGTTGCAACCGACAATTAGAAAGTGCAACAGTTAATAATTAAAAGAAGACTTGAAGAATTGATAGTACCTTTGTGTATTTATGAACACCTTGAACAGAGTATAGTAAAAGAGTTATAAGTGTTATACCCTTCATAAAGGGAGGAAGGGTGGAGCAGGGGAAAACAAGTCGAAGTCCAAAAGTCAAATATGATAGGACTTGTGTTAACGACTGCATGAATAAAATTCAACAAAGAGAAGAAGATATTGAATTACATTGTGAAATTAAGGTTGGTTGGGTGGTGCAAGGATAGGTTGGATTCTGCGGGGGAGTAGGTGCTTCCTTGTCAATTGTAGCTAACTAAACAGGGGGTCGAAGAATCCTACCAGTTGGTGTTGGTGAACAAGGGGAGTAGATGTTTCCTTGTTAGTTGTAGTTGACTAAATAGGGGGTTGAATCCTCATACTAGTTGGTGATGGTGAACAAGGGTGTGGGTGCATCCTGATTAGTTGGTGTTGATCAAAAAGGAAGAACATCTTCCTTCTATGTAACTTGTAAAAACAAAATTTGGCAGTTAATAGAAAAGTGTTGGTGGTTTTCCCTGTTGGGTTCCATGATAAAATCTTGTGTTCATAAGGGTTTGTTTTTCATCATATATTTCTTAATTGAATAATTAATGTGTGTGCTTAATATTGAAGGTATTAATAAGAAAAGGTAGGCAATACTGATTCACCCCCCCCCTCTCAGTATTTTTGGATATTCCATCAATTGGTATCAGAGGGTGGTTCCTTTAAGAACAGTCTAACAAACTGAAAGGAAGATCAAATTAAGCACACATGGAACTCCACTACTTGGAAAAGAAGAATACATATTTTGGATAGGACTTGATCCTTTAACCATGTGTATTTTGGTCATATCAAATACACATGGTTATCTGGCCTTGGATATGACCAAGTACACATGGTTAAAGGATCAAATCCTATTACTGAGATTGATGTAGAATATGACATGTGTTGTGATGATACCTCCAAATAAACAACTATCCAGCAAAAGGATGAAAAGAATGTAAACTCCTACGCTCAAGAATATGCTCATCCTCCCAAGAAGATGTATCAAATCAAAATATAAGACACAGAAGACATTCATATCAAGGATGAAGAGGAAGACTCATCCATCAATAAAGGTAAATACTCTCCACAATATTCTGATTGCAATAATGTTGATATTGAATTCTCCCCTCCATGTAAATAAGAAGATTCAAATACAATAGAAGAATGTTTTGTTATCATTTATCCCATGGAAGAAGTAGAATAAAAAAAAAGTGTATTGGAGTCTCTATAAATAACACTATGACCATAATTATTCATACTATAGTTTTCTTCATGACTACATGTTATAGTGGGAAAACCCCCCTATGGACTACACTAGGGTTCAACATGTAGGAAGATCTAACCGCCTAAAAGTCTCCTACTTTTTATAATTACCCCGAATATACCCCACATTCATGCATGAAATACAAAGTAAAAATATCTAGTAACTCTACCTTTAACTCCACTTTCGATGTCGATCCTTTCGCGTTTGATTGCTTCGCTGACTACAAATCTCCTCCCAAGGTTGACCTGCATTCACAAACAGAAAAACAAGGAACTACAAACATGCATATAATATATGAATTATGGGTTAGATGACATTATAAAACATCAATCAAACATAAATATTTTACACATCATATTTCGGGACAGAAAATGTATTCCTTTTATTGATATCAGAAAGTTTACTTACAATGATATCGAAAATTGCTCGTTGAACCTGGTCCATGATCCTCTTCACCAAGATCCAACTATGCTTCCATGTATATTTATCCTCTCAACCTATCTCTAGGGAATGGAATATGATTATGATGGAGGAAAAAGGAAAGAATGGGAAATTCTGGTACAAATCTCACAAGGCAGCTGCAAATTCTTGGGGAAAGGAGGGGATGTGAAACAGGAAGAATTTCACTGTTCTTATGCTTAGATTTGGAGTGATACCCAAACACATCCTTTTATATGACAAAAGTATGGTTATTCGGTTGGGTGATGGGCTATAGACAGTGGGACAGTTGGGAAACTACCCAATAGCCCGTAATCTCAACGAATTCCTTACAACTTTTTAAGTTTTGCAATATTTTTGGGTATACGCAGGTTGTAATGGTGCATATAGCATACATACATCAGATGTAGCAGTGTGAAAATTGTGTGTACATGGAAAGTAGTGCTGCAGGGCATGTACATCTTTAAAAATAGTGTTTTTAAGAAGATTTTCTCAGTGATGGCTTGCAAAAATAGCAAGTAAGAGGGCTTGATGCCAGGTATGCATGTATGGTGCACTTTAGGGTTATAAGAGATGCCCCCTAATGTGTGAGGTCAAAATAGCATCTGATGGCCAAAATAAATTATAGATCTTCACCAATGTACGAAGCGAGTGAGCTCGGGACAAGAGTTCGGAAAGTGCCATCTACAAAAATAATAATTGTCTCACTAAGGCGGGCATACCCATGCTCAGGATCAAATAAATCATGGCTTCCAATCAAATACACTGGAGATCCATGTCATATAACTATATAAAGTGTAGCCACAAGAAATACACAACGGATCTACATCTCAAAATCAAGGATATAATTGTACATTATCCATCTTCAAGAAGAAAATGACGCCTGATGGCTAGAGATGAGGCCTTGAGAGCTTGAGAAACAACTTCAAGATCTTCAAATCTCCGGTAGGAGTGTAATGTGAGTGTATGAATTCACTACCCAGAGGTATTTGACGACTCGTTGGGAACAAACAAGAGGATCTCAGTGATGAGGCATAGAAATTAATTGATTTCGAGCAAGGACTTGATTGGTATTTCAAGATGGTCGAGCATGAGGTCAAGAGACAAATTGCAGAAATGCCAACTCAGGTTGGGTAAAAATTCCCTTGGCCAATAGCATGACATATGATCCGACTCAGGCAGCATGACATTGACATAAGTTCATGATGCAGGAGGCAACACAAACTCTCCATGTGTTTGGAAGAATAACCAAATGGAGGAGGACACAACTCTATGTAGCGAGAATAGATTCCTAATGTCATATTAAATCCCAAATATTGACGAAAAAATGGAAGGATGTTCTTTGTCCAAGGGTGACTCATTGTGCTGCCATAAAAAGAAATATATTTCCCGTCCTCTTTTTGGGGTATATTTGATTTTTTTGTCTTTTTCAATATTTTAAAAGATCTTGAAAAAGAATAATAGAATGCTATGTTACAAAGGAGGAACGAGTGTCGTAAGCATACTAGTTCGAATCACAAGGAACAAATTAATGCTCAGAGCAAGGAGACATGTGCAGGAAAAGGACACTCGGGAAAATTCCTCCATGGGTCAAGGTGTCAAGACGTAGAGGCAAAATGCTACAAAGCTTGCGTATAAGGCATGATTCAAAGGTTCAGTTGAGAGAAACATGGAGCCGACATTAGGCCAAATACACAGGGATGAAAATGAGATTAATAAGACATGATAAAACCCCCTTCAATGTATTTTTCATGAGCCTAGAGAAGGTAAGCTCGGTGGTTTTTCACTTTTAGAGAGTCTGAAAAATCATAAAAGAAGACTCCGCTAGGGTACCTTTTTCGAAGGTAGTCTGATAAGTTCGAAAAAGGGGTAAACTACACCAAAAAGACGTATATTCAAAACCATTTTAATGAGTTTGACAAACACAATATCACTTGGCAATCTTTTCAATTTAAGGAGTCTGAAAAGAGCTTAACTATGGACTCGCAGCCTTTTTCTAGATGTAGTCCCCTTATCGTGAAAAAGTATAAACTTTAATTAGGATAACTCTCCCGGTGTGACGAATCTCTTGAGGTGTACCTTTTTCCTCCTTAATCTACAGGCTAGAAAAAGGAGTAAACTCATGCCAGTAGATGTTTTTCTGAACCAATTAATGAGTGTGAAAGAACAAGGTCACTTGTCTATCTTTTAAATTTTAAGTTGTCTGAAAAGAGCTTAACTATGGAATCCGTAGGGGATGTTCTTCTGGACCATTTTAACAAGTGTGAAGGAACAAGGTCACTCAACAATATTTTCAATTTTATGGAGTCTGAAAAGAGCTTAACTATGGACTCTCTGGGGGTTCATTTTTCGAAAATTTAGTCCCTCAAGCCCAAAAAAGGGTTAAACTTATACCTGAGAATACTCTTCTAGTGAATCGAAGTTCCTAGAGCGTACCTTTATTTGTAAAATTGACCATCCAGACTGAAAAAGGGGTAAACTACCGTCAGACAGACGTGCCTTCAAGTTTTAGTTTGGCAAGCGTTAAGGACAACAAGATTGCTCGACAATATTTTCCTGTTTAGAGAGTCTGAAAAGGGCTTAAAAACGACTTATTTTTTGCGAGTCCTGAGGGTGAGGTAAAGAGTGATAAAATATCATACGTATGAGGCTCAATATCATAATCAGGACAAGAATAACAAGGGATCTCGAGCCTAAAGTCATTAATGACGGCATGGACACCAAAGTGCAACTAGGATCTACCTAGGGCATCCATGTAGGGGTAGGATCTACCACTAAATTAAAACACTTCTAAAGAAGAAATGAAAGTTCTGTGTCACAATTTGGTGGGATCGATCCTATGCAAAGTGAAAAATACAACGATATGGAAAAAGTGGAGGTGGAATCCTAAATTAAATGAAAAAAGTTGGAAAAACGAATCTTACCAAAGAATCTTTAAAAGTGACCCATCTCCCAAAAAATTTTCCAAACCAAAAGGGAATTGTATCGTAACATCCAGTGAGAAACTCAAGAACCATGGTAAATGATTTTCAAGCCAGAAAAAATGACAAAAGGGCCAAAAACGTCTATAAATAGAAGCTAGCAGCTCATTATCACCATTACAAATTGAGAATTAACCAAAAAGCTAAAAATACCCCTTTTCTAAAAGAGTTGATTCTGGGAGCTTCAGAGGACGAAACGAACTTCTGCTCAGACCAAGTAAGTTCAAATCAACCCCTCTTGCATTTCCATACTTCCTTTCAGTATTTGTTTTAGTTTTTTGGGGGGAGCATCGTTTTAAAAAGGGGCGGCCCTACATGTACGCAGGTTTTCCAAGGACAACCCACTCATGCCTACGGGAATAAAAAAATATACCTGCGTGCATATGCAACTGTGTCAAAGATAGACCGTGTACACCCTCAAAAAGATAGAAAAAATGAAAATACAAGAGCTAACTTCCTCCATGAACTTGTCATTTGATAGGATGTACATCCATTGGAGAGAGAGAGGGAGAAAGAAGACATTGATATCATGGTCAATGAGGACCCTGCAAGTATGGTTGTATTGAGACAATGTGGTTTATGGAAGTTTTTTTGGTGTCCATTCATGAGGGCACAACCCAGGCTACTGAATGCCTTGGTGGACTATTGGAACCCCGACGCTGAGGTCTTTATGCTTGAGGGGTAGTCATTTACTCCAATGACTGAGGACATTTACTTTATTACTAGCCTCTCGAGGAGAGGGGATCCAATCAACTTGCGAGGTTTCCCCCCTGGGCCCTACAACATCGCCGAGCTTATCGGACTATATAGTGAGGCCAGAACTGAGAAAGTAGGTTCTTAGGTGCCAATCCACAAGATTGCCAACCTATCACTGAAAGTGATAGTTTTACTTATTGGGAGGATCATTGGATCTACAACCTTACATCAAGCCTCCCGGGCACACAGGCATTGTGCAGTGCAGTTCTTAAATGCACAAATATTCGACTGGAGCATGACCATGCTAGACTACATGAAGAGACAACTCACTGAGTGTCACAGGTAAAGTAAAAAAAACTTCATATTTGGGACCATTTTATGTTCATTCTCCTTTGAGAGGGTACCCAGTCTCAGTCCATGAGAGACAATGCGGGGGCATGTGGCCTCTGCCCCAGTAGTGGGTAGATTGGTAGCATTGCTGCTGTGAGAGCCTATGACAGAGGGAGGCAAGACCATAGAGGCCTTCGACAACACCTTTTTTGACTGGTGGGCATGGAAGATTCTGATCATAGAGGACTACCCCTATGTTGGGATCAACTTTTCCATGGACTCGGACATGCCCATACCTCCTAGAGAGGAGCGAGGAGAGATAGGTATGTTTTTTTTTAAAGTTATTTAATTTTTTGTTAGTTTCTTATTATATATATCATTTTTATGTGTACCATAGTATCTAACAACTATGTATCTTTTATGTACACACGTGGGGCCAGTGCATCCAGTAGACTTCATGAGGACTGGGCAACATCCTTGACCAGAGCTGGTACCATCCGCAGTCGTTGTACCAACAACAGAAACAACATGTGGACCTTCAGCCGGAGAGGCTGAGAGAGTTTTGAGACAGGAGGATAGGAACCTCACCATGCTCACTCGTGCAGCTCCCATGGACGAGATCGAGGATCTCTTGCCATCGATGTAGCCTCACGTAGTTGGGGTACCAAAGACCTGGGTCCAACTCTTCTAGGATTGGGAAAATGTCGTTGTTCACTATGGCAGGGCCAACAGGCCTTGTGCTTATCTAGGATGGACTACTTACGTGTCGAGGGCACTCTTTGTATATTTTTGAGGGCATAAGCCTTGTGATGTGTACTGAACATATTAGTTTTTGAGGCGTTTGCACCCACCTATGTACTCTAATAATTTTGATATATATATATATATATATATATATATATATATATATATGCGTATTTACACCTTTTATGTCTTATGGATCACATTTTTATAATGTATGTACATGTGTATGTGTGTGATTCTTTTATGTGTGTGCAATATGTCAATATAATACATGATTAGCTAGAGTATCTGTGATTTGATTTAATCTCCTAGGAATATGGATATACGTAATGTAATCAAAGCATTGTTCTAAGAGACATACCCTAAGGAATTGTTGATGTAGAGTAGGATCATAAATGTGGTAAACCCCATTTAACTAGGACACAACCAACTGAGCATCTAAGTAGACCTGGAGGTGAGAGATACCATGCAACAAAGAATCACAAAGTAACTCTATTACTGCATTGTATTCAGTGACATTGTTTGTGGCTTCGCCTAAATAGATACCTTTATAAGATATCAATTGGCCTTGAGGCATGAAAATCACCCAAGTTGTTGAAGCAAGCCTCCGAGTGTGTCGGCTAGCGCCGTGCACGAACCCAACAAACACCTATTATTCACTTGACATCTGCCACAATGAAAAAGATGACATAAATAATGACACGTCCATAAAACAAAAAGACAAAAACTAATTGTATAAGAACTATACATATGTACAATAAGTCACCCAAGGTGACTCACCTATGAGTAATACTTATTGAGGTAGAGCCCATTTCTAGGCTTCACCAAAGATTTTCCTTCATAGTCAACCAAACGATAAGCGCCCTTCTTTAAGACCTATTTCACAATGAAATGTATGAACCACTTGAACTTGCCTGCCCCCAGGGGATCCTTATCTTGGTCATAGACTAGGACAAGGTCACGTTCGAACAAAATCTGAGGATGAATGAACTGATCATATTGACACTTGATTCTTTTCTTGTGAGCCTTGTTATCCAAGGCTACATCACGGTGTTTCTCATCGAGCTACTTGAGATATAATAAGAGTTCCTCAAGTGGTGAAGCGTATGGCAATGAATGTACTTCCAACTTTAGAGATGGGATTTGGCACTCTATTGGCAAGACTGCTTCCATCCCGTAAATGAGTTGAAAAGGTGAGAAACCAATTGAATTGTTTATAGACGTTCCATAGGCCCACAACGCCGAGTAAAACATCAAATGCCAATTTGACTTGGCCGAATTGATCGTTTGCTGCAGAATAGTCTTGAGGTTCTTATTCACAGCTTCTACCTGACCATTCACTTGTGGGTAGTAGGGTGATGAATGCTCTTGCCTCAAATGAAGATTTGATGTTAACTATTGTCGCAAGAGTTGACTCTAGGCTATAATAGAACCAAGCCTTAGCACATTTTAAATGAAATAATAATTTGTCGATTGATCAGTCATATGAGGCTTCTAGAACCAGGTCTGAAACAAGCCTTTCACTCATTTATAGATCATAAACGATGAGGAATGACCTCTTTTGAGTAATTTAATTAAAATAAGGAGGATCGATAGAAGATAGTGGATGAAGAAGACTAAAACAAAGAGTTAGGTATATAATTCCGATAAATCTAATCTTTATTTCAACAGAGGAATGACAAATAACTTAAAAGACAATCGTGCATATACATAAATTGTAATCTATGTAGAAACAATTAAGTTACAGGTCTTGTTTTCCTCAAATCATAAACAGAGGAAAAGATGGACCTAACAGGCTGCCCAATAAGTGACCACAACAGAGGTATTACTAAATTAGAGCCATTACAAGCTGAATATGAAAAAGAGGAAGAAGGGATGAATGTAAATCTTTAGAATATGATACAAGAAAAGACAAAATTACACAGTGATGAGGTATAGAATCTCTTAGCTTATGTTCTATATTTACTAAAATAAATGGCATTACAAACCAAACCCCGAAAGGCTCTCGGGTTGTTTCCCCCCTACCCCTCATTCCTCCAAAAATGGTTACTTAAATCGTCAATACGATATTAACTATTAACCTGTTACATTACACAATCTTTTTGCCAAAACTTCTATCAATAATATAAACAAAATCTTGATTTGTTTCAAGGAATATGGAAACGATTTTCCTTCCTGGAATTCTATAGATACTAGGTGCTCTTCCACCTTCTTAAAACTGATGCTAAACTTCACTGTATGTTATATTTTCTTGAATAAATATCAATCTAGTCACTTTTTAATCCTCAAAGAATAAGTTTGACCATTATTGCAATCATTCAAATTAATAGCTTTCACAAGTGGCATATCTGGTTCATGGATGGTCTCATTGTATCATTTGATCATTTTCCACCTACGCCCGAATATTCAGAAGCTCAGCTTCTGTCTTTTTTTCTTTGATAGAGGGAATTTTTATTTGGATTGACTCACCTAAGCCATATTCTTTGATCCCCTCCACACCCAAACTATGAACACTCAAAGAATTTGTCTTGAGAGGCCTTTAGCAAAAATTCCAAAAGCATTGGATCAATGAAATCAATTATATGATCTTAGTACGCTCATATGAGGCCATAATTACATTTTTGCAAAGAGATATTCTCATATTCTTCAAGGACTTAACTGTCAAAGTGGTTATATTACCCAGTATTGGACGCATGCCTTCTTTGTAAAAAATTGATGATTGACGCACATAGTTTAGTGCTTTACAAACCACAATCCAGTCCTTAGTGTCGAGCCTATCCAGCATTGTAATAAAATTGTTTCATTAAGGTCCCTAAGATCCTTCCCTGACATTATTTCTATCCATGAAAGAGTCTACATAGACTGTTTTGAAGTGAAGATCCAATCAATCACAAAAACAAGAAACAAATGAGAGTGTTCCAGCATCCAAATCCACTTTTGTGAAAACATTTAACCCATCATCATTTGATGCATATGACTGGAATCTTGAATTTGGGCCTTTGGGCTTCTTGGGAAGGGAGAGGTGGCTATTGAAATATCTTCGTCATTTAGAATCCCCAAAGTGGAACTCGACGCTTACGTTTAACCCTGTTCTAGTGATTTTCTCAGCATGTAGCGCACCCCTTTAGGGTATCCTCATGAATTGCTCCTCCATGTGACTTAACGTTTAGACAGATGGTGCATTGCTTTGGTCCTCATGTGAATTCTCTCCTTGGAGTCTTCTGTGAGTTGTCTTGTGACTTGGAATGTGTGTGTCTTACGGTGGATATTTTGGAGATTAGGACGTGAAGGGTAGTGGACCCAATTTTTTTTGTAAAAGAGAATGGTGCAAAGGGTTTGGCTAAATGATTTTTCTCTTTTCTTACCAAATATTAATTTCAAAATTATATAAAATAATTTTAAAATAATATATAGAAAAATCCAAAACTTATAGTTTGACTTTATAATTTGACACTCTTTGCAATCAAGGAATCGTGAAGTAAGACCAAATAGGAGACCTTCAAAAACTTTAAATCTTTAAGATTTTGGCCAATTGTGACACAATGCTTTGAGATTTGGATGGTAGAAAATCTCGGCGAAAATGGTGATAGGTTTAGAAGTTTTATTGCAGCGACAAGGTTCTAAGGCTAGCTGGCACAACTGACATAACTTTTCGTGAGAGACACTAAGTTTATAAAATTTCAATATTTGTTCCAACATAGGATCCATCTAGGGATGGTTTTTTCCTACAAAGCACCAAGAACAGTAGACCACATGCCTTCATCCATTGGGTGACCTGAAATCAAACTCTGAACCCAGTCATCTTACTTGCGTCTTTCCAAAACAAAACTTCTTATGCATTCATTGGGCTATGGAGTCATAATGGCTTAAAATGGAACCATATTGGATGCCAAACTGAAAAGCGAACTTCTTAAATGGAAGCATACTGAAAACCACTATTGTACTCTAATGCTCGAAGTCAATATTATTTATATACATCACCTACTCTAACCGGTATCAATTCTTTGTTCAAATATAGGAAAATTTCCAAATCATCCAAGTGAATATCCAACTAACCAATTTAATTATTCTTCCATCCTTGAGCACAAAAACAATAAGAGAAACTGTGAATTTCTAAACATACTTGTTATAACCCTAAAATGCACCACACAGGCTTACCTGGCATCAGGCCAACTCATGTCTCTTCCTTGCCAAAGCCATGCTGAATAAAACCTTGAAAAACCACTTAAAATAAGCAAC
Organism: Picea engelmannii; assembly: GCA_009831015.1. NCBI lineage: Eukaryota > Viridiplantae > Streptophyta > Pinopsida > Pinales > Pinaceae > Picea > Picea engelmannii. The sequence goes on from ML788940.1 coordinate 239,927, forward strand.
CCGCGCCCTAACCTAACACTGGGCATGTTGGAATGCTTTCTACCCTTCTACTGCACGCGTTGGAACACGGGCTAGCCCACTACAGCCCGCGTTTACCTAACAAAGCAAAAAATCAGGAAAGTTTCCGCCGGGACGAAAAGCTTTGGGTCAATTAACTGGAACTCCTAGCCATGCATGGTCGAGAGTTCATCTAAAATCCTAGCTCCTTCTAGCCTATAAAAGAAGGGGTAGGGGTACTATTCAAAAGAGGAAAAATCATAGCAAAGAAACGTTGCCCAATTGCCGAATCCATTTTGTCCCAACCCTTTAGCCTTTCCTCAAGATTTAGGAGAATTCAAGCAAAGCAGTTGGAGGACAAAGAAGAGGAGGAGCCCAGGATCAGGATCGAGGAATGGTGGCCGGTCTCTATAATCATTGTAAGTTGATTCATCTTGAGATTAATAAACAGATACTTTTCTCGTCCCAAATGCACGAGTCCTATGTATTTCATTTGATTTATGTTTAATCTCTAATCCTCTAGTAGAACGATAGCATGCATGTGTAGTTTTGTCTTGATTGCAGGATCGCTTTGTGGAAGGAACAACAGAAGCAATGGTATAAAGATCAATGGAGGATCTAAACCAACCGTCGATAAAAAGGTTAGTGGGTTCTTCCCATGTGTGCATGTGAAAAAGGGTTTTAGATTTGGGGTAGAAGGTTAAAAGTAATTTCTTAAGGGTCATGATCTGCATGCAAGTTTAAACCCTATCTTGTTAGTCCATAGGGTATAATTTCCCAACAACAGAATTGGCGACTCCATTGGGGATATTTTACTCTTAGTGTTTCCGGATTTCATTGAAGGTTTTTGGGTAGTTCAAAGAAGTAGAGTTTCAGTTTCTTTGTTGTTTTTGTTTTCTGTTAGGTCAAAAGCTAGCAGGGAACCTGGTTATCAATACCAGTTTTTCCTTGACTGTCGCTTGAATTTTATCCTCAGGATACACAGAGGTACATGCGGCCTGCAGAAGGCCTGCCCACGTGTAACCCGCGCCCTAACCTTCTACAGCCCGCGTTTGAACGCTTTCTGTAGTGGTTTCAGTAGCGTGTAGAGCCCAGGAAGCTTAAGAGGCAGTCTCCTCTTCCCTGTCAGAGGTTTATCTTCTCAGGGGGATTTCTGGATCCTGTCTGGATCTTGATTGATTTACTGTCTTGCTTTCAGTCTGCCTCATTGTGTTGGTTGTTCTTTGCATTTATTTTCTTTTTTGAAAATTTTTCTTTTCTGTTGAAGTAGAAGCATCCAAGCCTTTCAGAGACCCTGGTTGTCAATATCAGAGGCCTCTTTCAGGACTGGGCTGCATGTGTTTGATTTTTTCTTTCATTTTATACCTACACACGGGCTATTTCAGTTCTGCTCGCGGGTACCCGCGTGTTGTTTTATCTCAGCACGTGTTTGAACGTGTGCTGTCTCAGTGACAGTCGCGGGCCTGTCTGGTTGTCTTTAAGCCTGGGTGGGGCTTCATCCCCTCCTGTGGTAAGAGGTGTTCCTTTCAGGGTTTGGAGTCTAAGGTGCATAATCAGTAAGACAGGGCCTCATATCCTTAGCTTTTTGTTTTTGCTTACTTAATGTTTTGATAGGAAAGACAAAAGAAAAAAATTGTTGTTTTATGGTTTTTAGACAAGTGTTAGAATTGGTGTTTTCTGGATTGCTTTTTGCATCTCGACTCTGATTCTTTTGCGATCTGCGCTTTAAGACAGAACTTTATTTTGTTTTCTTGGGTTTTTCTTGTCGTCATTTTCCATTTATTGCGTCATTTTGCAATTAAATAAAAAAAAATATCATGTTTCATTTTCTTCTTGGTTTGAAGATTGTGTTGTTGCATCAGTAGCTAGGAAGAAGTCTTTTTGCATAATTTTTTGCAGTGCATTTAGAGTATAAGTAGCTTGCAGATCTGAGAGAAAGTCCTTTATATTTACTGCATGAGATCTTAGTATATTTGAAAATAAAAGAAGTCTTTCTTGTTGAAAAATTCCTGGTTTTGCATTTTTGTAAAAGTTTTTGTTTCCAAGCATTTCTTGTTCATTTTTCTTTGAGTCTTTTTACACACCATCAGTTTCACTTTCATACCTTATGACTTAAAAATCCCATTAAAAGCAACGCTAATTAAAATCAAGTAGACTTTTTGTTTATAGGGTGCATACACTAGCTTAGGACTAGGGCCTTGGAATAGGTTGGAGAGTAAATTCTCCAAGGCCACCCAAACTGAACATTGGAGTCTGTCAATAGGGAGTGTAGAAGTCCAGTTACGGAAAGTTATCCGGGACCCCCCTCTAACACAGGGGCTAAACACGA
>ML788940.1:252843-277501 GCA_009831015.1 Picea engelmannii
CCTTGTAACGTAATATTCCTTTATTCTTTTTTCCAAATCAACAAAAAGAACAAAAAAATCAAATATACCCCAAAAAGAGGATGGGAAAAGTATTTTCTTTATTGGCAGCATTATGAGTCGCCCTTGGATAAAGCACATTTGTCTGTTTGATTCATCATACTTTGGGATGTAGTATGACTTTAGGAAGCTTTACTCGCTATATTGAGTTGTGTCCTCCACCGTTTGGTTACTCTTCCAAACATATGGAGAGTTTGCGTTGCCTCCTGCTTCGTAGACTTATGATTAACAGATATGCTGCCTGAGACTTATCACTTGTCGTGCTATTGTCCAAGGGAATTTTGTTACTTAGCCTGAGTTGGCCACTATGCAATATGTCTCTTGTCCACATACCCGATCATATTGAACGTCCAATCAAGTCTTTGTTCGAAATCACTGAAGCCTTCAGTCCGATCATCAATATTATCAAGTCCACAACCGACGAGTCGTCGAAGACCTCTGGGCAGTGCAGTCGTATGCTCACATTACACTCCTACCCGAGTTTAGAAGATTTTGAAGTTGTTGTTCGAGCTCTGAACATCCATCAGGCCAAATCAGCTTCTGAGAGATGAATACTTTTTATGTATATCTTTCTGATTTTGAGATGTAGCTCCGCTATGTATTGTTCGCGACTACTCTTTATAGTTATTTAACATGGATCTATAGTGTATTTGATTGGTAGCCATGGTTCTGATTTATCCCGAGCATGGGTATGCTCGCCTTGGTGAGACATTTGATATTTTTGCAGACGACACCTCCTGATTCCTGCTTCCTGGGCTCACTCATTCAGCGTATCACTACAGATTGGTAAAGAATTGGTAATGTATTTTGGCCATCAGATGCTCTTCTAACCTCACACATTAGGGGGCATCTGTTATAACCCTAAAATGCACCACACAAGCTTACCTGGCATCAGGCCAACTCATGTCTCTTCCTTGCCAAAGCCATGCTGAATAAAACCCTGAAAAACCACTTAAAATAAGCAACCCATGCCCTAACCTAACACTGGGTGCATTGGAACACTTGCTGCCCTTCTACTGCATGCGTTGGAATGCGGGCTAGCCCACTACAACCCACGTTTACCTAACAAAGCAAAAAATCAGGAAAGTTTCCGCCAGGACGAAAAGCTTTGGGTCAGTTAACTGGAACTCCTAGCCATGCATGGCCGAGAGTTCGTCTAAAACCCTAGCTCCTTCTAGCCTATAAAAGAAGGGGTAGGGGTACTATTCAAAAGAGGAAAAATCATAGCAAAGAAACGCTGCCCAATTGCCGAATCCATTTTGTCCCAACCCTTTAGCCTTTCCTCAAGCTTTAGGAGAATTCAAGCAAAGCAGTTGGAGGAAAAAGAAGAGGAGGAGCCCAGGATTAGGATCGAGGAACGGTGGTCGGTCTCTATAATCATTGTAAGTTGATTCATCTTGAGATTAATAAACAGATACTTTTCCCGTCCCAAATGCATGAGTYTTATGTATTTAATTTGATTTATGTTTAATCTCTAATCCTCTAGTAGAACAATAGCATGCATGTGTAGTTTTGTCTTGATTGTAGGATCCCTTTGTGGAAGGAACAACAGAAGCAATGGGATAAAGCTCAACGGAGGATCTACACCAACCGTCGATAAAAAGGTTAGTGGGTTCTTCCGATGTGTGCATGTGAAAAAGGGTTTTAGATTTGGGGTAGAAGGTTAAAAGTAATTTCTTAAGGGTCATGATCTGCATGCAAGTTTAAACCCTAGCTTGTTAGTCCGTAGGGTATAATTTCCCAACAACAATACCTTGGGAGAAGGTACTTACAGTTTTGAAAATCAGACCTCAAGAAGTCGAAAATAAAAATTTCAATGCCCCATTTTGACTCCATATAAACTGCTACTGGATTGTAGAAGGGAAGATATATACCACTTTTGCAATTAATCCATGCTTCCTCCTGTTGGGCAGGCTGTGTGAAATGTCTTTGCGCACTTTTCCCAATGCTGATTATTCTCTTCTGTCACAAAAATGTCGCATTCAAACTTACTGTTTTGTTGCTCAATAGTTTCTAAACATGGAGGAGAGATAAACTGTTCTAGTAATCCCTCCGTATATCCTTCATCTGTTGTCCAAAAATATTCTTGATAGCTGTCATACATAGGCTGATTTATTTTATGATGTTGTCTATTCCTTTCCCGTTGAACCAAAATTTATTGTTGCTCATCATCTTCAAAAACACTTTCATCATATTTATCAAACAAAGGAGGATTGTTGTAAGTTTTTATGCATGACGAAGAATAAATATGCTCGTGTTCATCTTCTGGATACTCATCATAAACAGGTTTCTCATAGCACATTCTAGAACATTGACTTTCGAAACTTTTTGTTTCGTGAGGATCTAGAAAAGATGGATGAAAATCAACAGACTGGTTTTCATGAGGATTTACAATTATGACCATACCTGAAATATCAATTACATTTGGGTGATTATAATCCTCTTGAAACTCTTCATGAAATGGCTTTTTGGCAACATACAATACATCATATTTCAGGGCCTTTACTTGATCATGAAACTGATAAGGATGGGATTTTTCCATAACAAGATGACTATGTTCTATATCAACAAACAATGATTGTATATGGTCTTCCATAAGTTGTTGGTATTCATGAAGATCTAGACCAACGATTTCATCATCATGTTGTACAATTAAACTATTCTCAACATCATTAATAATAAAAATCCCATTATGAACGTATTTCTCTTAAACAAAAAAATTAAAAATAGAGTCATATATGAATGATCTTGAATCTATCTCTTCATCTGAAGAAGCGTTTTCATCCTCATCACTGCAACAAATCTAGGTGCGATCAGTTTGAAAGCCTTCTGACCTTTCCGCTTCATCTTCATGGAGTTTGTTTTGATCTTCTTCTTTAATATGATCACAAGAGCTATCATATTATGCTTCTTTATCAGTGAACTCTTCCTCATGCTGGTCATCTTCATTAACTTGAGCAATTTATTCTATTCATTCCTCCTCTTCAAGAGGATTTGTTTTCTTTTTTTCTTTTATGAATTTTATATTGCAACAATCTTCAAAAAGGAGTTCAGTTGAATAGATCCTCTTACAATGTTGATGAAAAACTATGTGAAAATATTTCAATGAAGGAATACTGGAATGGGGTAAATATTTATACTAGAGTCTAGCATCTCTTTCCAATGAAAACATAAACAGTTTCATGAGGACATCTTCATGATGTACATTTAATTCACCCATGAGCTTGTGAAATTCAAACAGGTGTTGAGAAGGATTTCCGTCCACATATCCTCCAAACTTAGGAAGGACATCTCCACAAATTTTAATGTCTGGAACAATGTTTGGAAAACCATAAACATTTGTAAATTCCAGAGGAGAAAACCTCACGGAAATCTGAGCAGTGAATGAGTTTGACATTTTGAGACTAGTGGAGTCACCAGTGAATTATGTAGAGTATTCAAACCAAGGAGTCGCTAGGTGAATGATCACAACCAATTGAATGTCTATCCCTTGTTCACCATCAAGGAATAACTCTAAACTTTTGTCGTATATCAAGGAAGATACGATGCCAGAAAATGTTGTCGCAAGAGTTGATTCTAGGCTATAATAGAACCAAGCCTTAGCAAATTTTAAATTAAATAATAATTTTTCGATTGATCAGTCATATGAGGCTTCTAGAACCAGGTATGAAACATGCCTTTCACTCATTTATAGATGATAAATGAAGAGGCATGACCTCGTTTTCCTAATTTAATTAAAATAATGAAGATGGATAGAAGATAGGAGATGAAGAAGACTGAAACAAAGAGTTAGGTATCTAATTCCGATAATTCTAATCATTATTTCAACAGAGGAATGACAAATGTCTTAAAAAAAAATGTGCATATACATAACTTGTAATCTAGGAAAAAACAGTTAAGTTATAGGTCTTGTTTTGATCAAAGCATAAATAGAGGAAACACTATAGAGGTACTACTAAATTAGAGCCATTACAAGATGAATATGAAAAAGAGGAATAAGGTATGAATGTAAATCTCGAGAATATGATCAAATAAAAGACAAAATTACACAGTGACGAGGTATAGAATCTCTTAGATTATGTTCTATATTTACTAAAATAAATGGGATTACAAACCTAGACCCAAAAGGCTGTCGAGTTGTTTCCCCCCTACCCCTCATTCCCCCAAAAATGGTTAATTAAATCATCAATACAATATTAACTATTAAACCATTACATTACACAATCTTTTTGCCAAAAATTCTATCAATAATCTAAAATAATCTTGATTTTTTTCGAGGAATATGGAAACAATTTTCCTTCCTAGAATTCTGTAGTTTCCAGGTGCTCTGCCACCTTCTTAAAACCGAAGCTAAACTTCACCGTATGTCATATTTTCTTGAAGAAATATCAATCTAGTCAGTTTTTAATCCGCGAGGAATAAGTTTGGCCATTATTGAAATCGTTCAAATTAATAGCTTTGACAAGTGGCATATCTGGTTCATGGATGGTCTCGTTGTATCATATGTTCATTTTCCACCTACGTGCAAATATTCAGAAGCTTGGCTTCTGTCTTTTTTTCTTTTCCAAAGGGCGTTTTTATTTGGATTGACGCATTTAAGCCATATTATTTAATACCCTCCACACCCAGCCTATGAACACTCAAAGTGTTTGTCTTGAGAGGCCTTTGGAAAAAATTATAAAATCATTGGATCAATGAAATCAATCATATGATATTAGTACAATCAGATGAGGCCATAATTACAGTTTTGCAAAGATCGATTCTCATATTGTTCAAGGACTTAACTGTCAAAGTGGTTATATTACCTAGTATTTGATGCATGGCTTCTTTATAAACAATCGATGATTGACACACACAGTTTAGCACTTTACAAATGACAATCCAGTCCTTGGCGTCGAGCCTGTCCAAAATTGTAATAAAATTGTTGCATTGATATCCCGAAGATTCTTCCCTGGCATTACTTCTATCCGTGAAGGAGTCTACACAGACTGGTTTGAAGTGAAGATCCAATCAATCACAAAACTAAGCAACAAATGAGAGCGTTCTATCATCCAAATCCACTTCTGTGAAAATGTTTAACCCATCAACATTTGATGCGTATGACTGGAATCCTGACTTCAGGCCTTCGTGCTTCGAGGAAAGGAAGAGGTGGATATTGAAATCTCTTCGTCGGTCAGAATCCCCAAAGTGGAACTCATTTCTTACGTTTAACCCTATTCTAGCGATTTTCTCGGCATGTAGCATACCCCTTTCAGGTCTCCTCATGAATTCCTCCTCCATGTGATTTAACACTCGAACAGATGGTGCATTCACGTGAATTATCTCATTGGAGTCTTCTGTGAGTTGTCTTGTGACTTGGCATGTGCGTGGATTATGGTGGATATTTTGGAGATTGGGATGTGTAGGGTAGTGGACCCAACAATTTTTATAAAATATAATGGTGCAAAGGGTTTGGCTAAACAATTTTTCTCTTTTCTTACCAAATATTAATTTTAAAATTATATAAAATAATTTTAAAATAATATATAGAAAAATCAAAAACTTATAGTTTGATTTTATAATTTGACACTCTTCACAATCAAGGAATTGCAAAGTAAGACCAAATAAGAGACCTTCATAAAATTTAAATCTCTGATATTTTGGCCAATTGTGACGCAAGGCTTTGAGATTTGATGATAGAAAAGCTTGGCAAAAATGGTGATAGGTTTAGGAGTTTTACTGTAGTGACAAGGTTCTAAGACTAGCTGGCACAACTGACATAAATTTTGGTGAGAGACAGTAAGTTTAGAAAATTTCAAAATTTGTTCCAACATTAACTGATACATCATTTTATTATGAAAGTGACTTCCATGGTCAGTGACAATCTCCTTCGGGATGCCAAACCTTTCTATTATCTAGTTAAATAGAAAGAGAGTTGTTGTCTCTCCATCATTATTGAATGTTGGCATAGCTTCGACCCACTTTGTGAAGTAGTCTACTGCTACGATGATATAATGGTGCCCCCTAGCTGAAGCTGGGTGGCATGTAGTATAATCAATCCCCCACTTGGTGAAGGGACCAACTTTAATGACGGGAAACATGGGAGAAGGGTGTGCCCTCATCTTTTGAAAGAAGATATGACACAGGTGGTACTTCTTGACCGATTCAATGCAATTGTTGGTTAACTTCGGCGAAAAGTAACCGGCTCGTAGAATATTTTGGGTTGTTGCCGACCCAGAAAAATTACCACCACATGCTCCAGTGTTGCAGTCGTTAAGAACGGGTTTCGTTTCTTCATGAGTGAGACACCGACGGAGAATGCAATCTACACCTCGACGATACAAAGTGTCATCGATTATGAGATATTTTTTTTCCTGATGGTGTATACGTCGACGCTCATCGTGAGAAGAAGATGCAAGGCACTTCAAAGTATGGAGATAGACTAGTATATATCCATACCAGAGGTCCAAAGATGAAATCAGAAAAAGATCTCCTTTAATCGGTGATTCTTCAGGCATAAAATCACCTGACTCGACCGAAAGTTACGATATAAGTTTTGCAAAGACCAATGACTTCTTAGATTTCGCAAAAACAAAATCCAAGTCAAATTCCTGGAGGAAAACAATCCATCTACTGATATTTCCATCGATTAAACGTCGTGTAAACACTTATTGAAACTGATTCATAATGGAAATGACGGTGGTCTTATGAAGAAGAATATAATGATGGAATCGTTCGACAACATGAACTATTTCCAACGCAAGCTTCTCAATGTGGGATTAGTTTCATTCTGGTCCAACCAGTTCTCGACTCAGGTAATAAATCACATTCTCTTCAAGTAGATCGTCCTCTTGAACCAAGACCATATAGATGGTCGACTTTTCCATGTCCAAGTACAATAAGAAATATTTACTATAATTGGGTGGCCAAAGCAGAGGGGCATACGTGAGGGCACATTTCAACACTTCGAAGGAGCGCTCAGTGGCTTCATCCCAATAAAAAGGAATGTCCTTTTTTAGTAAACGCATGAACCCTTTAGTGATCTCTGCATAGTTTGGGATAAAACACTGAATAAAGTTGGATTTTCCCTGTAAACTCTGAAGTTAAGGGACTGTGCACGTGGGAGGAAATTGAATTATCGCCTCAACCTTTAGAGGATAGACCATGATCCCTGTTGTCGAAACTACAGAACCTATAAAATGTCTTGACGTCACAAAAAAGCTACATGTGTTTGGATTCAAGCGAATCCAATAGTAGCGACATCGGTCGAAGATAAGTCGGAGGTGTGTGGGATGATCAGCTCTCTTACGAGATCATGATGCTAAATCATCAATATAGGCCTCGAATATGTGTCTTAGATCATGGAAAGAAAAAGACAGGGCCCACTGAAAAGTGGCTCCAACATTCTTTATACCAAAAGCAATTTTTCGATAAGCAAATGTACCCCATGGAAAGTTAAAAGCAGTTTTATGATGGTCTTCGAGCTTTATCTGTATCTGATTGTATCCCAAAAAAACATCTATGAAAGAAAATACCTCGCAGCCTGCGCATTCATCGACAATTTGGTCAATAAATGGGGTGGGGAAATTATCCTTTGGACAGGCCTTGTTCAAATCATGGAAGTCCATACATACACGAATTGTTCCCTACCTTTTGTTGACCGGAACGAGATTTGACACCCATTGACTGAATTGAACGGGGTAGATGAAACCGACTTTGAGAAGTTTCTCTTTTTCAGCCTTAATAGTTGTTTCTTTCCTAGGATTTACCAGACGAAGCTTCTTATGGACCGGCTTAGCTTCAAGATACATCATTATTTCATGTTCAATGATTCTTGGATCTATGCCTAGCATTTCCTCATAAGACCAGGAAAAAACGTTGCGAAATTATTTAAATAAATCTATGTATATTTGAATCTCCTCGGGCGAGCAGTCCACTCCAATGAAGACATTCTCCACAATGCCAGGGGTTCTGTAGATGTCAATAGGTATCGTTTCAGCGATAGTTTCCATATTACCTTCAGTGTAAACAGTGTGTGTAGCCATAGGATTGATAGGACAAGACCTATCTCCAGTCATAGTCAACACGAATTCATCTACCTCAATTCTTCTTAACTCCAGGAGAAAATAAGAACTGTGATGGAGATCATCCCAGGGTCTGTTCGAACCATTCATTGCCTCAATAATCATCTTGTCTGAGGGCAATACCAAGTCTAAATAATTAGTAGTGGCAAGGGAATATTGAGCCCAAATAGGCTCGAGAACCGGATATAACTCCTATGCGGGATTTGAATCGGGGTCGGCGGAAGCTTGCTAGACTATAGAGTACGCAACTTATGTCACGGACAAGGGCATGGCCATGCCATGATGCCCTGTCCCTTCCATCGTGGTCAATGGGGAAGGAAGATTCCATGGATAGTTAAAGTAATTCATGAGGAATGACGAAACTTGGAAAATTTCATCCTTAGTCTGGTCGGGGATAGCCGATATGAACTTGACATTGCCAGAAGGAGACGGGTAATCGAAAGTACCCATAAAAGGTGGGCACAAATTGCTACATTGATGACGTCAGGCTGAGGGTTATAAATCATCAGGACCATGGATTGCCCCGATGAAGGGTTAGGATGAGAGAAGGACAACTGATCAATGGACACGATTCGACCCTCGTGTGGAAGGAGGAAGACCCAAAAAACTGTGGTGACCATTGCATGCATAGCAAAGGTCCAAATCCTTCCTAACAGAAGGTTGTAGTTGAGAGGTGTATCGACCACTTCAACTTCGACACACACGATCTTCCCCCCTAACTACACAGAGAAATAAGGGATGATCCCATGTGGTCTGAAAGAATGAATATCGAAAGAAGTAAGTAGAGTAGGTGACAGAGAAAAAATGGGTTGGCCAATGGGCTTCCAACACGCCAATGACATCACGCATGTCGAGGCACCCTCATCAACCACCATGTGAAAAATATTCTAGGTAAAGGTTTTCATGGTGTAAGCCACTACTATCTGAAATGCCACATGGTAGGGGAGACGAGGTTTTAATTTGATCGTATCAAGCATGATCATTCCCAGATTACAGGTCTTAGTAGATCCCAAAGTGGATAGCATAGCCTTTCTCTGTGCAGGGAAGCTCTGGAGGACTTCCAAAGAAGACATTACGTAAGGGGTTTGTGACAAATCCTCCACCACACAGTAGTTCTGGACGACGCTTGCATTCAAATTATGTGAAGCTTTCTTGAATGCCCCTTTCAGGATGCATGTCATTTTTTCTCCCATCGTCTTCTCAATATAGAGAGGAACATATGGTTTTACGACTTCCTTACCATTTTCATCAGATTCTCGCATTCTATAATCATGTGCCCTAGTCGCTATGTAGGCAGCACCTTTCATCATATAAACGTTCATGGACGAAGGATTACTAGAAGACAATGGGGGTCCCTGACTTCCCCCATCCACGCACAAATAATCTTGAGTTAAATTTTTCCCATGAGGAAATGGGTTTGTTAACAAAATAGGATGCTACTATGCCAATAATTTTTGGGCATCTGCAAGCCCAGGGAAGAGGTGATTTGGATGGTCCTCCATGTAAAGGTTACATGGATACTTCGACTTTCTTTTCTCTATGTTTCCCTTGCTAGCATTATTGGTGGGTTTCTTATCCCCCTTACCCTTCTTGTTTCTTTTTTATTTCTTGTCGTCGGGTTGTTGGTTGGTCTTCAGGTTCATCAATTGCACACTGTGTACATCTGGAATTTGAGTAGGAGGAGTAGCCAAACCAGTGGTTTGGTTGGCCGTTGTCTACTGTATTGAAAATTGTTGCAATGGATTTAGCAACTGATCAGTGGGATTTGCTTGTGCTAAACCAACTATACCATCGACATGTGGTCCAAAATTTTATCTGGCCTTGTCAAGAATGGATCGCGGCGCATCTGGAAAAACTTCATAAAGTAAACCAGATTGAGAGTATATCAGTTCTAGTTGTTGAGCTCTCATTATTTCTTCTTCCTCAGAAAACACTCCTAATGTTGAAACATCCTTGGATAACTGAGGTACCAAAGACTTAAGGAACCACTCCAGTAGAAAAGTTGGTGGGACTGGTACTTTGATCAAAATCTTCCAACGCCACCATTCTCGGATGTGATCCGAGATATGGTCAGCATTTGTTTGCTCAAATTTGGCCAACAATTTAGTGTCGACATTGTATCTCACAGGTAGTTGAAAATGGTTAAGGAAAACCATTTACAATTCACCAAAATTAGAGTATCTTGAGCGGTTGAGCTCAATGTACCATTTTGTGGAACTCCCGATAAGAGTGCATTGAAATAGACACAACTGTATGGAGTCATCTCACAAATATTTCGACAAGCACCATAGGTGAAAAGTGGTCACATGATCGCCTGGATCTTTGTTAGTCTTATATTCGAACTTCGGAATGTCCGAGGGAAACTTGGTCAACATTGGAGGCCAACGTAGATCGTGACAGATTGGTTCATTTAACAATCTTTAGAAATATGGCAAATGTGATGTTGCTAGAAATGGTAGTTTGAGTTGTTGACTATGTACAGGGAAAACGGAGCCTTGATTTTGACTGGCACCAGGTTTCCAGGAAAAGTTAGGCTACTAACCCAGGTTCTGGTAAATACCATGGCCTTGGCTAGCGAAAAGATACTATGTTTGTTGGGACATCATTGGATGACTCCTCTAATTAGACGTTGAGGGCTAGGCGGGGATTTCTCCCTACGTTGTGTTCCAAAGATTATGGAAAGGGTTTCCCCCTACCGATCTGATGGGCATAGGTACTGAGCCTTTCTCGAGGTTCCATTGTCCATGGAAGGGGTTTCCCCTAGTCGACATCCCTGACGAGGGAACTGATCCTTTCCATGGATTCGAGAGTCCTTGTGAGGAGAAGACTCATGTGTTTTCCCCCTATGTAGGAATAGTACCCTGCATAGGATTTGGTTTTCCAAAGTCAGGGTTTCCCCCGGTCGAGAAGGTAGCTGACAAGAATGCGTTATTTCCAAACACATCAAACAAAGAGAATGACATTGAACCCACTGACATGGTGTAAGAAGAAGGTCCTAGACTACCTGCTCCGAACAAGCTATAGTTCATGTTCAGCCCAATGGATTGTTGTGGAGAACCACCGAGCGAGGGGGACGAAGGATGTATATGACCTCCAGTGTAAGGGAAATAATTATAGGGGGGTGAGGTTCCCCCCATGGACCCTTGCAAAGGAGTGTTTGAGCTCCCTATCCCCAAACCCATGGTCTGTAAGGTGGAGTAGGTGAGGACAAAGTTCATATCAAATTTGGGCATCCTGTATGAAAACAGAGGGTCCGTCGCACTCTGGGTGAATGGCGCAGTGATCACCGCCATAGACGGAATCAAACCACTTCCTGAAGTAGATTTGGTCAAGACCATGGTGGTCCAGACCGATGAAGGTGGTTTAGGAGGAAGAATTCCCCCAGTGGTGGAAGCTATTGAGGGAGTGTGAGGACTCCCTGATGAAGTAGCAACATTTGCTTCCATTGCTGCTTGCAAGACTATCTGACGCTCGTGATGTGTTACTCTTGAAGGGGAAAGCTATATCAAAAGTGGAATCGACAAGTCAGTGATTGGAGGGTTATAATGCCCAATAGCTTCCTCTCTGAGGTTAGAAATAATCGGTTACTCTGGATTCGAGTGTTCTCCTCTGGGGGATGGCTTGGGCTCCTCTTCACTAAGCTCTAACTGCGCTTCCACGTATCTTTCTCCTCTAAACCTCTCTCTAGGGAATGGAATAGGCTTATGATGGAGGAAAAAGGCAAGAATGGGAAATTTTGGTACAAATCTCACAAGGTGGCTGCAAATTCTTGGGGCAAGGAGGAGATGTGAAACATGCAGTGTTTCACTTTTCTTATGTTTAGCTTTAGAGTGAGACCCCAACACCTCATTTTATATTACAAAGGATGTTTATTCGGTTAGATGACGGGCTATAACCAGTGGCACAGTTGGGAAACTACCCAATAGCCCGTAATCTCAACGAATTCATTTCAATTTTTTTATTTTTTGCAACATTTATGGGTATACTCGGGCTGTAATGGTGCAAATAGCGTACATACGTGAGTTGTAGTGGTGCAGCAACTATGTGTATGTGGGAAGTAGTGGTGCAAGGCACATACATCTTCAAAAATAATGTTTTTAAGAAGAGTTGCTTAGTGATGGCTTGGAAAAAATAGCAAGTAAGAGCGCCTGATGCTAGGTATGCATGTATGGTGAAATTTAGGGTTATCTTGAAAAGAGTCAAAATCATATCTTGGAAATAAAGACAATGAAAAAATCATATCTGAGAAAAATATCCAGCTAGAAGAAAAAGAAAAGGAGATTGAGAAATTGGAGAATGAAATCAGTCAAGCAAAAGAATAAAATAAGGAAGATGATGAACTTTGTAGAAACCTTGCAGATCTAAAAGAACTAAGAGAAAGCAATGTAAATATGAAAACCCAACTTGAAGAAGCCAAAAGAAGAGAGGAGGTAGTGAGGAACCAGTTGAGCAAAAGGGTAGAATCATGTCATAAGATGGAAGAAAAAGTTGTGAATATTAGAAAGAAGGTTGAGAATTCAAACACCCAAGTCAATTTCTTGAAAAGATCCATGACCTTGGATGAGATCTTGGATAGTTAGATATCACCAAATGAAAAATCTTGTCTTGGCTCCAACAAAGAAGAAATTAGTAATCCTAAGAAACCTGATGCAAGTCCTTCATTTGTAAAAGGGGAAAGCAGGTATGACACAGGTTATTCATGTTCAAAGAATGAAATCAACACTACAATATTTAGAATATCATATCAAGGAAGATATCCAGAAGCTACTCATACACCTCAAAGTAAGTTTAGAAGAGACACACCTTCATGGATGAATCAAAGGAGGTATGAGAGTGTTTTTAATGGTTATTGTTTTTCTTATGATGAATATGGTCATAAAGCCTTGGATTGTAGGAATCATGGAAGAAAACAAGTTCATAGGTTCAACAACATTATAATATGTCGGAACTGCAATCGTGTTGGACATATTACTACACATTGTTACACTATGAGATGCTACAGTTGTGGTGGATATGGCCACAAAGCCCATAATTGTTGGAACTCAAGAAGACAGTCAATAAGAAATGTTTCATACAATACAACAAGAAGAGTAAATGAAACATGGAAGAAAAATGAAGTTGTAGTAATAGAAGATAAGAGAACAAAATTCAACAAACTAGGACATTCATAGATATGGATAGCAAAGACTGAACAAGTGAACATGAGTGAAATCAATTGTTGCAAAAAGAATTGCAATCATATGACAAGCATAGTATAAACTTTTTCAGACTACCTTAGAGCAATGTACAGTAGAAAAGTATCATGGATAGATATGGGTACATCTAGATAGAGATCGATGAGAATCAATGGATAGATCCATGGGTCATTTGAAAATATGATTTACAATTGTGCAGTGTTCCAGTAGGGTAGCAATATCTACAGCAACAACATTATGATGTACAAAATTATATACATGACATCCTGTAGAGACAACAAGAGGAGAGACCTTGTTAGGAAGAGCTACCCATTTTTAGAAACAAAGGGGGAGAATAGTCAGAGGTAGAGAGATTGACGCCAACGCATGCTCCCTTCACAACCCGCAGGTCAAAAGGTCCACGTCATCACAGGATCTTCTCCCTTCTCGGCCCGAAGAACTCTTAAACAGCTCTTCTATTTCCCCTTCAGGAAATCTGCACCCACAACAACTCTTCATGGGATCTCCTCTTTGCACTTAGGAGATCGGATTTTGCGTCTCGCGAATCCAATGGTCGAGCATTGGTCTCTCGAATCCCTGAAACCCGAAATCAGTCAACGCTGACCTTTCCTTTGTCCTTTCGAGATTTTCTCTATCGCAATTTCGGCACTCGCGATGTCGAACAACTTGTATCCCCGACTCTCGAATCCTGATTTTCCGAAACTCCGATACACACGCGAGTTTTGACTTTTCAACACCTTTCACTTCATCGACATTTCGGACTTTGCAGTATCGTGAATCCTAATGCAAAGAGTTTGGAACTTCACCCTGTGAAACTCCAAAATGGTCAACGAACTTTGAATTGGGCCGAAAATGTGCCACCTATCCACCTCGCTTAACTCCTGGCCCCACACTGTCCTTTCCACTATCGGGACTTCACGTTTCATGATTTCATGATTCTCGTTGCAACGTTCACGGAGCTTCCACCCACGAAACCCAGAAATAGAGATTTACTTGTGAATTCGATGGACCTTGTGGCTCGGATCTACGGTCCTACCCCTCTTGATCTTTGAACCTCCGGGAATACCTGCCATATCTCCCTTGCTCTTCTGCGAGATCTAACGGCTCACGGGATTTTGCGAAATCTCCTCTGAGAATTTTGACCGTTTGTTCTTCCTTTATGGATCTGCACGTGAACTAAGCATTCCTCCACAAGCTTATCCTCCTGTGTGCAAACTTACGATGCCTTCCTGAATATTTTAGGCTCAATTTCCCTGTGCTATCCTTCGATGGCTTCGAAGGCCTTATCCTTCCTGATCTTTTCCACATCTTTCAAGTCTCCGTAAAAGAAAATCTTTGCAGGCACTCCTTGCGACAACCTTCAAACACTTCCAAGTGTTGAAGTCCTTCGACTCTGCGCACTCCTGCAACAGAAGTATTCAAATGCTTCACTCAGGTTCGTGACCCTGAGGCTTCACTCAGCCTGCACACTCCTTGCACGGCTCTTGTGCCTACCTGCACCTCCAGGTGAATGAAAACAAAAGTTATCTCTTCTGAGCCTTTTGTCAACGCACTCCTTGCGGACAACTTCAACTTCACTCCTTGCAGGAACTCTTGCTCAGACAGAGAAACAATTGAAACTCACTCTTACTTCCTCTCAGACTTCAATCTCAAACCATGAAATCACATACACAGCATATAAAGAAAATTCATAACATAAAGTAAACATCTATGAGCATATCAATCAACATACATACACAGAGAATAACACAACGCCATGAATTTGAATCAATCTCCTTCTATTAATTCAAGACCTGTACATGGGTGTTCTTACATAGCTCTCTACCTGGGCTTGTTCTCCTCTTCATGTATGCTACTCATACTAATGTTACAATGTACAATGAGGGTGTCTATATCCCGTTTCCCTCTTGCGCTCTAAAACTGTCTAATCTATTCATTAAATTCTATCTACCTACATTTAATTTCATAAATGCCTCCATCTACTTAAGGACACGAGAGACTCGCTCAAGGTCCATTACATTTATACAAGTGTGCCTTCAATTTAATTTCCACATTTAAGGTTGGTGCATCAACTTCAAGGGAAAATTCAAAATGTGCGCACAGCTGGTTGACCAGCTGTCTGGTGCCTCCGCGCTGGCTTGCTTGATGTTGGCGATGCTCTTGCATCAGAGATCAGACTAATAGGGGGATTTATTCAGTTATGGCACCCATAGAATGATTGTAGGAGGAGTTACCAGAGTTCATATAGTGATCAATATCATATAGACAGACATATCATAGGAGGAGAAATCATTTTCCATTGATGTCAAAGGGGGAGAGTAACTTTAGAAGAGACAACCATCATCATAGGGGGATATTGTGTATGAAGTTGGAATGCTTCCATCAATGACAAAGGGGGATATTGTTGGACATAGTATCATTAATGTGTTTTCATTGATGTCAAACAATATAACAGTATGAAAAGCTCATGAAAAATAAATATATGAAATATAACAATTAGCAAAAAATGTCAAACAATATGAAGATATCAAAGCTCATAAGGAAGACCGCATTGTAGAAATGTCATCAGGATCGATGGAAACACTGAGAAGTCATTCGATGCATAGGAAAAGGTGAGAAGCCTCAACAGTCGTACGATCAAGAAATTGACGGTGTTGATCGTCTCATGTAATGGGATTTATCCCACATTGGAAGTGAAGAAAATATTATGTAGGTTTATATACACAAAACTCTCCATAGATTATTGACACGTAGTGAAAGGGTATGGTGGGGTCTCTAAGTTCTTGGGCTCCTCAATAAGCTCGCCATCCTGGATCCTGGGAAGACCTATCATCCCCCTACCTTTTGGTCAAAGCGACATTGACTATCAATCTAATGGCAAAGGATCTCAGTTGTTCATTGGAAATATATTTTATATATATATACATTGCACGTCAGTCATATGAGTGAAGATGAGATTAAGGACTGTTGGAGAATTGGTCAATGATCAGATCAAGTTGTGACCATCAGATATAAAAATGTAGAACAAGGGAAAGGATTGATTGCAGAGAGAGAAACGATAATTAAACAACATATTATTTCCAATCCTGTCGTTATTCTAGACCGTCAGATATTATAGACTCAAAGATCGACAACTATGGTTGATCCATCAAATGATCAGATTAAGTTATGACCATCGGATATACAACAACAGATCAAGGGAAGGGATTGATTGCAGAGCACGAAGGGAGAATTAAAAAAAGAGTTAATTCCAATCCCGAAATTAGTCTAGATCATCGATCGTCACCTGCCAAATAGATCTATGGTTGGCATAGTTCCACTATCAACGAGCAATTTTCCAATTGCAGAGCTCGATGATAGTTTTAAAAGTTGTGCTAGTTGGGACCCTGCAATCATCCCTGATTGTTGATCTACTGCAGGACCATTCTCGACCGATGTATCAATTTGAGTGGAAGGATAGGATAATCAAGGAAAAAGGGTTGAGATTTCGAATACCCAAATTCTCGATAGTCATTGGATCACTTTAAGTGGAAGGATAGGATAGTAAAAGAAGAAGATTCGTTGGATTTAAACCAAGGAAAAGAAACATCGTAGACAAATCGATCCATCGATATAAGATCATGATCAAGGAACAACATTCATTTCAGATTAAAATTTGTGAGGAGGTTTCACGTCGGGGAATCTCACTTCGAGAGAACTGGAAAGTGGAGAAATCGAATTAACTGAAGTCCCAAAGGCCAAAGTCCCAAAGTAGATATGAGACATCTGATCAAAGGAACACTTTGGTAATTGTCTTGACCATTATATCAAGGAGAAGAATATGTGCCACATCAGGAGAGCTATGTCAACAGACTACATCAACAAGGACATGTGGCACAGTTAGATAATGACAAGTGTCAAGATGAAATCAACATTTCAGGTACGTGTAAATCACGAATCTGAGTGACACGTGGAAACTACTCATCTAGTTCCATGTCATCAAGTGACGTTAGCAAGTTATGTCACTCTGGGAGTTTTACTTTGGGAGTTTCACCATTAGCAAATGACCTAAGTTCTGAAGTCTTGAAGGCCGAAGTCACGAAGTGGACATGAGTCGTCCGATCTGAAGAAAACTTTGAGAGCATTATGGAACATTGATCAAGTACAATGGAAGGATAGTGTTAGGGAAGTGTTAACCGACAGTAAGCGGTATCCATCATTTTATGACTTATTTAGCAGGTCATCACTCCGGAGGAAAATAAAGAAACGATTATCTGAACCCCTAAAGTCCCAAAGAACAAAGTCCCCAAGTGGACATGAGTCGTCCGATTTGAAGAACATTTCAAGAGAATTCTCAACCATTGAAGATTATGGACATGCGTCTATTATTCAACAGATTTTTAAAGAGGCTGGAAGTCACAAAGGTTGAAGTCTTGAAGTCCTGAAGTAAACAATAATCGTCCATCTCATTGGGAGATTAAAACGTGACCGTTGATGTTGATAAGTGATCAAGCACTCATTTGGCCTAGCGCCTAGTCACCGCCTGTGGTCATATGGAATAAGAAAAATAAAGGTAAAAGATTGTACTGATAAGCTTGTGGTTTTGATTAGTCGGTCATATGTAATGGTTTGAAGGAAGCGCCTTTGGAGAACATGGTTTCCGCAATAATTGCAGATATTTGGAATCGATTTAAAATATGAAATTGATCCATATCTATTATCAATTTGTGAAAATCCTTCACAGTAAGGTTCGAATAATAACATAGATTATTGTTAAGTTAAATGAAGAGGTCCAATGTTCCAAACTAAGGGACACAATGTGTTATATCTCACACCAGTTTGAAGATTATATAAACGATAAAGAATGGTGAGAAGAGAGAGTCTCTGCAGTTCAGATAAGAAGATCAAAACAAAAGTAGAGTTTAATAAGAAGAACTGTAAGTTCTAAGGTTCCTATCAATGTCTTATTGAAGAATAGAAGAACACAGAGAAATAGTTATGAAATCCAGTATTTGATATAAATAACTTTATTGGATTGCAACATATTCATTGAAGATTAAATGACAGAAGCCAGAGAGTATGAGATGAAGTTTGACTGCAGAGAGGTTGTAGGAGACAAGTAGAAAGTGCAGCAGTTAATAATTCTAAGAATACTTGAAGAATTGATAGTATCTCTGTGTGTTTATGAACACATTGAATAGAGTATAGAAAAATATTTATAAGTGTTATAACCTACGTAAAGGGATGAAGGCTGGAGCAAGGGAAAACAAGTCGAAGTCAAAAGGTCAAATCTGATAGGACTGTTAGAGCAATATTTTTCTCACCCTATGCAATATTGTAGAGAGGGCCTTATTCCATTTCCCTATGCAGAATTGTCTTCCCTATTACTAGAATCCATAGACAAAAATACAAATTTTTCCACTTGTACACATCTTGCACCTTATACACCAAGCGTATATGCAGGCTGATTCACTACAGCCCGCGTACATCAGGATTTGTGCCAGAAAATCAAAATTAAATGTTGGGTTTCCATGTCATGAAAGGAGATCTCTGATCCTTGGCCTTCCATATACTGGAAACGTTCTAACTCGACCCTTTAGTTTCATTTTGAAGGCTATAAATAGGCCAATTATGAGCTATGGAAAAGGAGAAAGAATTCAACTTTGAGAGAAAAGTTACTCTGGAGAAATTATTACTTCATATTGAGTCTGCATCCCTTTGTCGTTTAAGTCTAGACATAGTGTTCAGACCACAAGATCTTCCCTTGTTGATGGAGAACCTCATTGTCTCCCTTCTATGATCTTGCCTTTGGTGGAGGGTTGAAGTGGTGGAGGCCCATCTGGAAAGAACTTGGTTTCTCGGTTCCGAACCGTGCCGACAAAAAAGTCTGTGATATTTTCTCTTTTGTTGATCATTTATTAATTGAAATACTCTGTTCCCGTCCAATTGATATCTTCCAAATATATGAGTTATTATGCATGGGCATGTTTGTTTTGTATATTAATGGATTATTCTATCTAATGTGCTGACCTTTTATATTATCACTATATGCTTGCTCTGCTTGTTTGTTGAGAACTTGTTGCAGGTGTAAAGCTTTGGGTCAAAATGCTCAACGGTGGACATCATCAAACATATGGAAGAGGTAGTTTCCTTTCTTATCTTTCTTGCACATTGGTTTATATAGCATGTTTTTGGGATAGAGTTGATTTCTATAGTCATATCCGTCTATTGTGGTTTACCCTAGCCATAGAGAGATTTTCCTCATAACATAATTGGTGACCATATTGGGGATGAATCTTCTTTCTAGGGTCTGAAGTAATTTTCTCCTTATATTTCTCTTGTTTCTATTGTGGTTCTTGTCGTTTCATTGCTTGGAAGGTCCTGTGCATTATGGGTCTGAGTTATCATCCTTTCTCCCTTTTATGGCCTTGTTTTAAAGAATGTACACGTTTTTTTCCTTGACATTCACGTATACACATGAGTTGTCTCACCGCAATATATGTGTATACGCTTTGTTTGCTTAAACATTCATGTACATCAGTTTCCCTTGCCTTTTTTCCTAGTCTGGTGTTTTCTAGGTGGGATTTTATTCTTGATAAGCCTTCTTGGGTCTTTGTAGTGTCTGTTGAGTGCTTATGGGATGACAGGAAACCTTCTTTTGGTTGAATTTATGGGCGAAGTGTTTCTCTTCATCTTTTCAATTTATTTTTTGTCCTTGCACATTGGGCTCTGTATTTTGTTGCTTGGTATCTTGCTTGAGTTATCTCTTTTATACACAGTAGGGTTATATATCAAGTTACTTTTCAGACCATGCATTTTCAGTTTTGATATATTGAAAATACAAAAAAAATAGACATTTTGCATTGCTTGGAATTTTTGTCGTTTGAATCTTTACCATTAGCTTAGTGCATATAGTGAAAGATTTCTTTTTTACTTCTGAATTGCAGAGTTGAATTTGAAAATTGAATTGGTTTTTAGAAGCATGTCATTCATCAAAAGTTAAAGTTAGGACTTTTCATTATTTTTATATTTAATTCTCTTGGAGAGTCATAACACCATGAGTTTCATTACCATACCTTTTTGAGTAATCACAGCCATAAAATCAACGCTATAATTTAATGTTTATTAGTAATGATTTTATTTTCTAGGGTGCACAAACTAGCCTAGAATTTAGTGCCTTAGAATAGGATTTTGTCAGTAAAATTATCCAAGGCAATTAAATCAACATGTATGTTTGAGTTAGGGATTGGATAAATCCATTGTATAATTGGTAAGATTAGGAGGCTCCGCTCACACCGGAGTTAATCATGAGTTCACACGAAGTTGGTTGAAGGGATATCCCCCCGATAGCTTCCTAGAGTCAGAGATATTTCTGGGGATCTATTTGTATCTGGGGATCTTGTTAGTGCCCTTACCTCCATGAGAGGTGGTGCTTTCAAGGTTTCAGGCTTTGCTACCCTGCCCATACGATGGACCTAATTTACGACTGCTCACCTGTGCACTGATTATACAGTGGTTTATTAGTCTCTTAACTTAGGTGTCTCATATGTTACTTACAGGGGTTATTCTACAGGTACCCTGGGTTAGATAAGGGTCAGACAACACACAACCTTTATGGAGGATTACCTCTTTGAGGGGATATGACCAATTGATTGCTAAGCCCACGAGGCCCCTTATAATTGATTATGTTACCTCTGATATTTAGTAGGGAGTCTTAGGCCCATCATGGGAGAGACATACCTGTTGGCAGCCAATTCAATTTTTTCTATTGTCCTATAAGCTGCCTACACCTATGTCTTCCGAACTTCAAATTGTCGTCGCATTTTTCGAATAAACGACACTTTCATTTCTTGCGACATTTACACATTTATTTTCGTTGAGTTTTTACGATTGTAAGCGTGAAAACTTCTCCGTTTGAAGTCACATTTTGATCACTATCTGAACTGTCATGATCTTTTTAATCAATGTGCTTACCACGCTTACCTTTGTTTATCATTATGTAGCTGAAAGAACTTTCGAACTGTATTTACTGGTCATTCTTATATTGATTGTGGGTAAGTGTTTCATTGAGTTTGCAAAACATTAATCTTTGGATTTGAACTTTATATGACTTGCCTAATCATTAAATATTTGAAAATACATAAGGCTTTGATTAAACTTTTATATACATGTGATATAATCCTTATGATAATCTTTTCATAAATTTGGCTTGTCAACTATATGAAATTTGTTTGGCACTTTGATAAACTTTTGATTATATACATTGGTGCATGTTTAATATTGGGTTTTGATTCATATGTCGGATTTGGAAACGTTATGGTATAACACTTGCGCACATTGGTATGCACATATCCATTTGATTGCATTGTTTGTGCACATGGATTAATGGGTAGAACAGTAAATTGGCAGTTGTACTTTCATAATAACTTTTATGCATGGCTAGAGATAACCTCTACAACCCTTGCACACTTTGCATTAATGCCTGCATCCTTGCCGAGTTACCTCTGTTGATTCTTGGGAAAATCTCTAGGCCCTCTCTGTTCAAACCCTTTCCCCTTAGCCTGGATCACTGTATGTTCCCCCTTGGCCCCTGTAGGGTGAATTCAAACCCCCTGGTGTTCAGAGTTAGTTTTGGTTTCATTATTGCTAGAGAAAACTGCCCCGTAATTGCCCCAGAGTCACGTTGTTGCCTGAGCGATTTTGGGTAAACAGATTCGAATTAGCTCAAGCCGTTGAAAACCCAGAACCATTTTTAGCCCCTTTACCCTCAATGTGAGCGGTTTCCTCAGAAATCGAGTGGTTACAGAGATCTAGCTCATGTTTTTCAGGTCAATTTCTCAGATCTCCACAATGGTTGAAGGGAAAATTTTGGTCTGTGTGTATTTGTTGAAATGTTTTCCTCAGAACTGGGCCACAAAAACTCTCTCACTCGCTCAGCTAGATGTATTTGCATCCTGTTGAACCCTCAATCAATTCAAAGGGTATTCAACCAGTCTGCCAGCATTTTTTATTTTACATCTACAGGACAGGGAACTGTGCAGGTTTATCACTTAAATCTCAGGAGCTTACTGCTATATTCTTAACAGTGAGGGTGTATTACAGTCTTGTTTTGAAATATGAAGAACACTTCGCAAAACCATATGCTGAAGTGTGCTCTAAATCTATTGCATCAGAAAAAGAGGTGCTTCCCTTTATGGATGAAGTCCAAATTCTAGCAGATGATTATAGTTCTAAAGATTGTTCTCTATATCAAATGTCTGTAAATACTGCAATTGTTAATGGTGATTATGACAACATTGCAGTTACTGATTATAAAGTAGAGGAAAGATCAGTTTCACATGATGAAAAAATTAGTGCAGGTTCTATTCAAATTCTTGAAAATGAGTCTATGTTAGATGCAACAGATAGAAGCACAAGGACTGGTTTTCAAATGCCTGAGGAAGTAGATATTGCTAGAAATTCTAATGCCTGTTCTGGAAAGCTAGAATGCTTGGATAAAATGGGGTGTAATATCCTTCCAGAAGTGGATATGAATGGTTCAGATGGTGGAGAAAACAGTATTATTTCAAACATATTGTCTTTGAATTTTGATACGGATGATACTTCGTTAAATAGTCCTCGCAATATAGCAAAATTACTCCTTTCTGGGACTGGTAAATGCAATGCGCTGTCAAAGGAAATATCAAGTTCATGGAAGTCTCAGAATAGCAATCAGTCAAGATTCTTATTTGCAAGGTCAGAAGGTTCTATAGAAAGATCAAGCCATTATTCTACTCCCAATTTCTCATCATCAAGGCAATTGCAGAGGGAGTGGGCAAACAGAAAAGATGTTTTGGAAAGCACAAATGAACACGATGAATTGAATATCAATAGACCATCTAATGATGCTTTCACTCCTAACATGCAAGGATTTCAGAGTATTTCAGAGGGCAACACATTTTCTTATTCCTTCAGAGGCTATAGGAAAACTCAAAAGTTCTATGATGTTACAAATTCTTCACAGCAACCTTGTGGACTTTGTTTACCTCCACCAACAACTGAGGTATCTTTGCCTGTATCAGCTTCTTCAAGTAAATTGAGCATGATTCTACCCATGATGTTGAAGAAAGTCATTGTTCCAAGTACAATGAAACTAAGGACAGTGAAAATCAATGTGTTATTTCACCAAATGCTCTGGGATCTCATTGCATTGGTCATCCAAAATCTGCTGATCTACCAGGTGGATAATCATTGGAGTTTGATTCAAGTCACAAAGGTGAAATGAAAGAAGAGAACAACACTATTTTAGGAACCCTTGGTAATGGATCTGTCTCTGAAATCGTTGTAAATGATTATACACAACAATTTGTCGACTTTGAGGATGAAGAAGATGATAATGGTGGATCTTGCACTCAAATTTCTGCTTATGAAAGTGTGGAGTGCAGTGGTTTTGATTATACCCCTAGTGGAGACTGTGAGCAGTGATGTTTTATTCAGGTTGACATTTTTTGGTTTGGATCAGAGCAGTAATACAGATCTTGACAACCCACTAAATGGGTCAGATATTGAACCTAGTGTGATTACCAAACAGGGGATAGAAATTGAGTGTGAGAATGATGTTGATGGATATGGATAAAGAGTTTTTTTCAAGAATGCCAGCGTAGGTTCCATGAAGAGGAAACAAAGGCAATACATACGCAAGAGAAGAACGAAATGACAGGGCAATGTTTAGAAGCAGTTGCTGCTTCAAAAGCTTTGTCTTGCAGGTTTGTCAGTTGTGCACATTGGATCCTTCGGGTTTTGATTGCTTTGAGCCATAGCTTGTGGCGATCCATGGTACTTTTGGCAGAAATTGTTCAAACTTTTATATGGGCAGACCTCTCTTTTAAAGTGTTGTAGGTGGGCAATTAATGTTGCTGCTACCTTCAGGAGTGGTGTGATTTCAATCTAATTGTCCTGTTGAAGCTGCTGGTGTATGCTTTGGATCTGGTGGCAAGATTTTTCATCTTTAATTCCCTACAATCAATTCTAGATGGATTTATTGATATGCAAAACAAATGGATGGATTTTGTATATGAGTTGCATTCACACCAAAGATTTATTTGATATTTGTTTTGATTAAAATAGATTCAATTAAGATTATGTTTGTTCTAAATTAACATAGCAGTTTTGGTTTGTTGTGATTTAAATGATTTTCTTTGATTTTAATTAGTAATCAAATATTTGTTTTAATATATTTCTGTTAGTTTTAATTGATTTAAAACAGATCTGTTCTCAAATTAGACCAGCTACAGAATCAGCTGATTCTGTAGCTAGTCTATAGGATCAGATTTTTAACATTTTATTAAGAAAATATCTCTCTAACTTGTTGTTTTTGGTCCATTA
>ML788940.1:321644-339092 GCA_009831015.1 Picea engelmannii
GTGACAAAATCAAGAAGGAATATTTAAATGATAAAGTATTGGAGAACTTTCTATTTATGGAAAGTGGTTAACCCTGAAATAAGGAAAATAGGTTAAGTGACCTAGAAATGGGTTAAGTGACCTAAAAATGGGTTAAGTGACCTAAATGATGAAAGTATAAATAAGATATCAATGGTCTCTTGTAGATCATCTTTTTGTGGATCAATGGAGAGCTTCTTGTGGGAATATATTTTGGAGTATTGATGGACAGCTTCTTGTGAGAGCTTCTTGAGCATTTTTGGTGTGGAACACTTGAGAATATTGACGATATATAGGTGAATGAGGTAACCAAGGATATATAAGCTGAAATTATGAGTAAAGTGAAGAAAAGAAGGCCGAAATGCAATGAAGGATAAATTATTTTGATGGTGCTTTCTAAGGTATGTTATTTACAGGTCATCTCACCATTTTCACTATAACTTTTTTTCTATAATGATTTAGATCCTGAAATTTCTATGAAAGTGAGAAAACATAGCCAAGTATCTGTGGTTAAAAATTCAGCTTGTGGGTCATTATATTTTTGATGTTACACTCCGTGGAAACTAGGGTTTGTGGCTAGTCCTGAAACTAGTCAAAATGAGGTGTTTCGGGTAAAAAAGTCATAACTTATTCATAACAGATCCAAATTTAGTGAGACAAAATGTGCTGGTTAGGTTACAATATATAGTATTCTGTGTAACAGTTTCAGATCATTTGATCAAATATTTGGTGTAGGGCACGGTCTACAAGGTCACTCTCTAGAATAAGCCATAATTCAGCAAGGTATGCCATTTTTGCTATAACGCATTTTCTGAGAGGTTCCAAGTAGTGCCAATTGGAGGAATTGCATAAAAAACACTGAAGAACATTGTGTATCAGTTTCAGATCTTTATTCAGTACAGGTACAAAGTTATGATTATTTCAAGTTAGGGTTGTTGACTAATCCAAAACTAGTCATGGTTGAGACAAGCAGTTGATGAGTTGGCACATACATGAGGTGTATAGTTGATGATGTTGGTACATATTGATGAGTCATAGTTTATGATTAGTTTACACATGATTGGTATATACTTGGTACATGGTTGGATGCACTTGTTTATGGTACATGTTGTTTGGCACAGGTTGGTGCATGGTTGATGCTCTTGTTTATGGTACAGATTGATAAATGTTGAGGATTGTTGCCTCATCTCAGTTGGTGCTGAGAATGTAAGATGATTCTTTCATATAGAGCTGGTTCTCTTGTAGAGTTGTACTCTATTTAGTTGTTGCTGAAAAACCCCCGGATTGAAGTCCATAATAAAAAGAAAAATTGTACATACATCTTGTGTTCCTTGTAGAGATGATTTGTTGATGGTATATTGTTGATATGTGTTTCTGATATGTATTCACATCTAACTAATTATTAATGAAATCAATGAGTAATGAGTAAATTTCCAATGTTAACTAATGAGTTTTGTGTAAGAGGGAATTTTTGGGAAAAAATCCCCACACTCATTCACCCCCCCCTCTAAGTGTGGTAGGTGTGTCCAATAGAATAAACCCATGAAAAGTGCATTGTGAGAGTTCCCTTGTTGGCTGAGCGACAAAGGAACTACGAGTTGGCTAGAGAAACAGAGGAGGAGCGAGCTAGATGGAGCGACAAAGGAGGAGTGATATAGATAGACAAAGACATGAAAAAATTGGCAAGAAGTCCTTAATTTGGAATTTTTGTTTGAATCAATAATTTGGACAAAAAATTTTTGTGGGAACTCTCTATTCATGGAGGGTTATCATCTTAGTCATGTATTCAAAACTAACATCCTTGTAGCATGCCAAGATACTCTAGTCACTTGATTTTTTTTGTCTCCCATGGATTTGTGATTGCACCTCATCTTTCCTCACTTTCTTCCACCCCGACCTCATGTTTCCTCACTCCCTATCATTTCCAAATTCTCTTGGGTTTAGTTTCATAAGAATATTGGACCTTGCACCTTTAGGGAAAAATTAACCATTGATTTCACTAAGGACAACAAGTTAAGGAAATTTTGTTTTTGATAAAAATTGAGTAATGTGAAAGAATCTCTTCCCCTTCCCTCTATCTTACATTTTTATCTACATTGGGCCAAGTAGGATCACATCAATGCAATTGGGGAAATGAAATATTTTATTTTCTATTGCAATGGAATATGCAAAACATCTGAAGCATGAAACCAAGCCCTTTGAAGTAAGCACAAATCAAACATTTTTTTATCGATAAACCCTCTCCTTTTTGTCCAAATTTTCCTTTATTCAAACTTAGCATTGGACATTTAGTGACTAAATCTATATCTTGAGTTATCTCCATTATTTGAAAAGTGGAAAGTAGTTTATCTCTCACATTATTTGTTACAATTTTGGTGACTATCATTTACTCATGGTTAGTGCCAATCTAGTTCATGTAAAAATCAAATCAATGAGTAATCGATTTATCTACACTCATGTATAGGGAATAGTGCTAGAGATGCCCATATCACATAAGTTTCACTTCCCTAAAAAACAATTCTTGGACAATTTTGAAAAATATGGTTTTTCCTAGTGAGATTCATTCTCAAAATGCATTTGATGGTTTAGGTAAGAAATAGATTCCCTGAAAGCATGTAGACAATGTTCTCACTAGCACCAATCCCAAACACACTATTAGACTTAACAAAACGTAGTTGCAATGCGTGTTGTGGCTTTTCACCCACTGGAGAAAACTGACCATTACCCATCAATGGCTCTAAGTTGCAAGCTAGTGTCTATGATAAAATGAAACTGGTGAATGGATAAATGAGTTTCTAGTTTTGTTGGACTCGCACAATTTTTGCCACTCTAAAATGGTTTCTTTGATGATTTTAAAAACTAGGGTTTTTCCCAATGAGAGGAATTTCCAAAATGCATTTGATGGTCAAAGTAGTAAAGGTCAATTCTCTCACCTCCACCACACCCAAATACACATGTTGGATATGATGGTATGGATTGGCAATGCTCAATGTGGTTTTTTCAAACCTGGGAGAAAAATGGCCATTATCCTTCAATTTCTTTAGGTCATGAGGCAGGGCTTGTGGTAAAGTGCATACTAATGAACATATCGACAAGATATCAATTTTGTTGGACTTGTGTACATGAAATAACACTAGGGATGCATGCGCCACATGATTTCCACAACCCTACAATGTTTTTCTCATACAATTTCATTCAATGACCCAACATATTGTTTACACCGTGTTTTGAACAATTAGTGTAAATAATTTTGATTAAGGTATTGAAATCTTGCATTTGGTTACTAGCAAGGCTCATCTCATTGACAAATTAAATAACCTCACCAATTCACCATGGACAAATAACTTTCGAAACTCAAATACCAACAAGGATTTACTAATTATATCCCAACCAACAATCATTGCATTCCATTTCTAGAATACTACTTCCCACTATAATATTACATTCAAATAAAAAAAATATTGCATAATAATGGATCTTCTTACCTTATTCCAGAGCCAATAAATTTTCACATGTAGACAAAACACTAACCATGGTAATTGATTTGGGTTTTATTCCCAGGACTACCAAATATGACTCATAGTTAAAATGTAGGGGAAATCAAAAGGTATTACAAAAGTCATTTCTATACAATATGATTTTTCCTCAAATTATGGGTTTTATATCGCAATAATTTCATTCCATTTCAACAATACCACAGCCCACAAAAATATTACATTCAAATCAAATTTTATTACATAACAATTAATCTATTTACCTTATTCTAGGACCAATAAATATGCACATGCATACAAAGAATTGAAAACAATTATTGAGTTGGGTTTTTATGCCTAATACTACACACATTTCATTGAAGAATGTCAAGGATTAATGGGGAAAAAGAATCTGGGATAACCAACAATGATTGCATTCCATATATCTACCTACATTGTTCCAAATACAATAAACTTGTGCATGTAAGCATAACACTAAGCATGGTGATTAAGTTGGGTTTTATGCCTAGGATGTGCATTTCATTGAAGAATGTCAAGGATTCATGTGGGGGAAATTATTGCATTCAAATTGAATAATGTGAATTCTTATAGGGATGGAAAATCCTAGAATAACCAACAATAATTTCATTCCATGACCCAACATCTTGTTTAGGTAATCTTATGAACAATTAGTGTAAATAGGTTTGATTATGGTGTTGAAATATTTCATTTGGTTACTAGAAAGGCTCATGTCATTAACAAATTCAGTAACATCACCAAATGACCATGGAAAAATTACTTTATACACTTCATTCCCAACAAGTCTTTCCTAATTCTATGGAAACTAGGAATTCTTTGCATTCCATTTTTAGAAGACCATTGTCCAGAACAATATTACAATCAATTCATTATTTTTATTGCATGATGTTGGAATATTCTTACCTTGTTATAGAGACAATAAATATGTACATCCAAGAAAATAACTAACCATGTTAATTGAGTTGGATTATATGCCTGAGACAACTAAATATAGCCCTTAGTTAAAATGTATAGGAAATTTAAAGGTACCACAAAATTCTTTTCTATCTAGTATGATTTGATCTGAAATTGTAGGTTATATATTGTAATCATTGCATTACATTTCAACAAGAATGTTTCCCACAACATAATTAAATTAAAATCAAGTTTATATATCTGTCCACAATAGAATATAGATTCCATTCTTTATTCTAAGTTGACTGACAAATGATGATAATTTTGTTGCAAGATAGTTCTTTTTGATAATTAAATATGCCTAAAAAAATGGTTACAAGGTACTCTAACTAGGTGTTAGCACTATGTAAATTTCTTGGTTGAAGAAGAAAATCACAAAGGTAACCACAAAACAACTTTAGAACTGAAATTAGCCCTTTCAGTTCAGAGAGGGATCTCTCTTATCACTTGGTCTCTGAAAGATAGGTTTTCTTTTTAGGATCAATGGATAGATATTTGATTAGAGGAAGAAATTTATGAAGTTTTCTGGCAGGAAGGAAAATGAATATGTTGGGCAATGGAGTCAACTTTGAAGCAAATGGAACTATCAAGGAAGCAGAGGCTAGATAGGTGATAATATTTTAGTTTTAAATTTTTTTTGTTGTATGATTGAAGAAAGAGAAAATAAATAACAAAATTCAAAGCACCAACTGAGATGAATTCTGATTGAGTTAATAAGAGATAGCAATACTTAAATTGCTTGTATATAAAACATCAATATCAGATGAATTTCAGACCATTAGCTTTCTAATATAAGAATATAAGAGTTGTAGATGAAAAGAGAAATAAAATAGGAAGTACATACATGAAAGAGAAACACACACTTCATATCACCACCACAAAAATCTATGGTATGAATAGCATTAGAAATTTGCACTAGTATTTCATTTAACCTCAGAAAATTTACAAAATGTTCAAGAAAAATCTCCTTTATGCTTTTGCCTACCCTTTTTACATTCAAAATGATCAAATATATAGAAAAAATACATCCCTAAGATATAGAAGTTGAACTTCAAAACTGCCCTCAATTTTGGATCTAGTTACATCAAAAGAGGAACAAACTTCAAACTACTTGCTAAAAATAGGAGTTTTCTTTGAACATATTAAATGCATAACAATATCTTGAAAATAAAGATTATCCAACATATTTTCAACTTTGAGAATGATGTGAGTCATTTAGTACAGATGAAGATGAATCTGAGGCTAATTTGAATGTTGACTAGGCTCCCTAACACGTTTACATAATGATCTGATGCAACTCGTTGTGTAGCTATAACCTACACCAATTGCATAGCAAGTTTACACATCGAATTTATCTTCTTCAATAACCTTCACTCAGGTGGTGGCTACAAAGTTTTTGGAGGATGAAAATGATTATTATATCATCCATCAAGCATTACCCATCGTTTTTTAATCATGTGTGTACTTACAACACTTGCTTAGCATGAGATCGCTACACAAGTTCTATGCAATGCTACTTTCCAGAAAAAAACTCAAAATAGATTAACCCTTAATTGATCAAAAAGAAAAAACCATGAAAACATGGCATCTATATTTTAGCCACCTCTGCAAGTAGGTTGAACTTTCCCCTGGTTTCATCATCAACTTTTGTCCTTAGTTTGAGAGTCCTATTTGCATTCCTCAATGAAAAATTCTATACTTTTCAGGTTTCCCACTTGCCTATACAAAAGTGCATTTTTTCTCAACATTAACATGGCATTTGAAAGAGTTGCACATGCATTGTTGATGGCTAGTCCACATTCTTGAAAGTTTTTCTTAAACTTTAGTTCTATTGTTATGTTCTCTTCCCTGAGGTGAATACTTAGATCATGTGGTTCCCTTAATTGCTTGTTGAGCCACTTGACAGTTTACTCACCTTCTCCAGGTAAAGTATGGATCTTTTCAGTTGATATAGGTTGGCCTGGTGCATGTGTTTCCTTTATAGGTTTGTATTCTGAACTTATTCTTCTAGTTGGGGATCTTGTTAAAGGGGCTGTAGGTTTAGTAAATTCCATCATTTTAAGAATTTTCCCAATTTATTTCCCTTTATCCTTTCCTTTAGAACCTTTTGGAACCTTTGAAGTTGATTCCTTCTTTAAACCTAGTACATCATGTGGTGTTTGAATATTAGAAACCCTTTCAACCAATTTCTTCTTCATTTCCCTATTTTCATAATAAGACTCAGTTATGACATGTTGAGATTCTTTGATTTGATCTTCCAACTCTCTGATTATTTTGTCTTTCTCTCCTAACTGAACCTAATATTTTTCCATTTCTTGAGTTGTAGTTTCAATAAACTGCGTATGCAGGGTTGTTGTCTTACTATGGGCTAACCCAGGTTATAACTACAATATTACCAACATATTCTTCTACCATTGGCCCTTCTAGATACCAGAAGGAATAAAAATGCACAGGGTGCATTGCGCAGTCTCACCCGAGATGGAATTTATGGGTAGTTGCAGGACTTAGATGTCTGCATCCTGGGGATGGGATGTGTTTCTCTCAAAGGCATTTAACCTACTTATCATCAACCTTCAAACCCTCATTAGATATTATTCCATACCATTTTCACAACTATTCTAATAGGAATTCATTAACCATTATAACCACATGTGTTTAATTACAAGCATTTATCTATTGTAACACAAGATTGTGATCTAAACACTAGCTATAGAATTCATTTATTTAGAGCTATTATGTATATCCCATTAGTTTATTCTTACTTCCCAATGTTCATTCCTTTAACAAGCAACATATTCATCATAAAAAATAATTAAAGAAAATACAATCATAAACACTGGATACAGTCACACAAAACATAGATATATCATGGTTCACCCCCTCGGGGCTATGTCCACAAAGATTTGTCACTTGGTCTCTTTACTAATATTCTCTACAAATCCAGTGCTATGCATTGTACAAGTCTTCCACCATTACATTCTATCTCCACAGATCGCTAAAGTCTCAGAAAGAACTTCTACTCAACCCAAAAAATGTCATATTACCATCTCAAAAATACATATGTCAACAATAAGGACCACACTCTCATAATCATAATACATTCTACTTATAAAAAAATTGGGACAAAGACCTTACAAAAACCCTAACCCCAAGTGGATTAGGTTTTTCCACTTTCCCCTTCACTTAATATCGAATGGTCCTCGATCCAACTGTTGCTCCAAGTTGGTTCTTGTCCACTTTCCAATTGATTTTATTGGCATTTCTTTTTCCTCTTTTTTGGCATCTCTTTTCCTTTATTTCTGGCACACTCCCCTATTTTCCGATGCTTCTATAATTCCTTCAAAATTTCTTTGATTTTTCCCAAAATTGGCCTACCCCAATAGGAACCCAACACTGACTTCGTGACTCATACTGATTCATTCATGGAATCCAACATATTTCACTCCCTGTGTGAGTGCTTCGTAGATCTTTTCTATCCGTTGGCATTGTTCCTGAGCTTGGATGGTCTTCTCTGTCATGGCCTCTGCCACCTGCGCAGTGAATGGAGGTATTAATATCTCTCCCCCATCCAAGCATATCTTCTCTATGCTCAATTTTGTTGCATCGATCTCCATGACCAACTACTATGCCTTATCCCGCAGGGGCTCCGACTGAGCCTATCTTGCAATCTTCTGCGCCTGCACCACTTTTTGCTCTTCTTGTAGGCTCTTCATTTCTATGAAAGTATTGATCTTCTCTAGAAGTGACATTTTCTTCTTTCGTTGTTTTACATCTGCCATTGATGAATGTAGTTTGTCTTCCTTCCCTTACATTTCTTGTAGGCTCCTATCCTCTAAGAGATGTGTCCACAGTTGTCCACTCCTTTCCAACAGTTCTATCATTATATGTATATATTGTGTGATGTGATTTGCAGATGTTGTTGCATCATTCTCTCTTTTCACTCTGACGTCTGGAGGAGTAGTAGGTATTGCGTGCTCCTCCAACTCCTTGATATGTATTTATACTATTCCAAAGAATGTTCTATTTTCCTCATCTTCTCTTCTGAAGATGCTCCCTCTGATTCTGCGATGTCTAAGATGGATTGAAATACTACATTTATTTGTTTCCCTATCTCGTACAATTTTTGATGCACTATATTTTTCTCTTAACCTTCTTGGCTAACTGTCTCCTTCCATGAGGTGTTGTCTTCCTATGCCAACTATAAGTTCGTCACATCGAACCTTACCATAGACTGAATCTCCTGCGCGATGCTAACCTATAATTTATACAACGCCTTTGTTGGAATCTTGGGAAAATCCAAGTCCAATGTCTCAATGTCTTTTAGGGGATTATGTGTTTTCTCCTCGTCAATAAAAAACATCTCAGGTGTTATGATGAAATTTACACTCCCCTACACCGTGATCTGCATTGTCTCTCCAATAGGTGTTCCTTCTCTAGTTTGCGTTTGTTTATATTTCTGTTGCTACTCTTCCCTGATATTCAACTGTTCCAGTGCAATTTTCACTTCCTGTATCTACTCCAGAATTGATGCCCTGTGATTCTCAACATTCTCCCATACTTCTGATAGTCGTTATTCGATTGTGGTGGCTATCAGCTCCACATCATCTATTGTTAGTGATGTTTTCATTTGAGTTATGTGGGCCTTCTCCTTCTTACTGGAGCCACTTTCTTGCTCCCATGTTATCTTATTTTGGGTGTCTAATGGCTCATATACCTATGGCATCTATGTATCCATGTCTACATCCTACCTAATTTCTTCCTCCATAGGTTTCTCCTATGTATCTGTTCTTATTTCTTTTGCGCACACCTGCTTTGTTATATTTCATGGTGTTTGCTCTGTGCGCAGTGGGTTACTTGTAGAACCATGTTGTGATTTCTTCTAAGTCCTAGTTTTCTTCTGTATACGTCTTCTTTTCCCCATTGTACCTTGTGTCATATTCTTCTTCTTACTAGATCCATTCATGTATGTCTGTTGCGCGAGACTGTTCTACCGTGCGTCTGAGTTTGTACTGCTAGTGTTGTTTTAGGGATCATTGGAACTTTCCACTCCTTAGGCCACTCCTTGACCTCCATATGGATTTCATGCGTCATTGTGCAGTAACTCAATTGTAGCCACTCCTTGGATGGATCCCTCTTTTCCTATAGCCACATGCTATGGCACGATGCTTGGAAATTTTCTAACTGTCCAAACTCCTAGATAGTTTCTGGGGAAATACTCCATGTATCAACTAAACGGTTATGGATCTTTGTCAAGTACATAGAGAATACATCATTGTTTATTTTATTTTCCTTTGGGTTTGTTGTGGTTCGAAGCGATGTTTAGCGGGATGCACCACACTTTCCTATCCTCTACAGGAACATATTGTATGTTGGTTCTTGCCATCCTACCAATGCATTGAGGATGAGTAACCACGAGTAGTGGAGCTCATATCCGCAATCCTTCGTGTCCTTTCAATCCTCGAAGAATGAGTTAAGTATATAAGGGGCCCAACTCATCAATCTCCCCTTCATGCACTGCGTTGTAGTTTCTACCACCCCTATTTGTACTTCCTCCTTTCTACACTTGTGAATTAATTTGCAGCCTAACAACCTTGTCATAAATTGCATTGTAGGATCGTGGATGTTAGTAATATTGATTCCTCTGTTACCTCTCTCTGTGCAATACTTTTCCTTGATTTCTTCGGAGATCGATTTTTCTTTCATTTTTTCCTCTAAGTACTACTCTGGCTTTTCCCCATCCATGGGTAGCTCCATGATTGTTGTGATCAAATCGACGTTGATAGGAATTGACCTATCCATCCATAGAATTCCTCCATGCACCCTTTATAGGATTTGCACATACATTGATGTGATAACCATGCTTGAAGTGTGGTATATCCAGTAAATTCATTATTCATGTGTTGTAGATCCCTAGGAACCACTACGCAGGCTCCAACAATGGTGCACTTGATGGGAACTCTCCCCTACTCTCCAAATAGTTTTGTGGTGCCAAATATGGGAATTGAATTGTTTAAGGTATGTCATCGTTGGAGTATTTGATGGTATCTACTCCTCCCACCATATCATCCTCAGCCTTCACTCCCTTGGGGATCTTTGGCATCAAAATTACCAATTCCTCTTGTGTGTGCGATATTCCTTACGCACTCCTCTCATCTCGTGCCATCTTCTTCCATTGTGAGGACAACACCATGACCTATGGTATTCTATGGCTCTTTGTTTCATGCTCTACTTATGGATCTAGTCCCTGTTGAGCTGAATTCATGGCATTTTCTCCATATTACAGGCCTTTTCCCCAAGATGTATCACATTTTGTCCTCTTTGTGTCCTCCTCTGGCTGCCAGGCCTCCTCTGCTAGTTTTTGTTCCTCCTCTGCCTACGTGGTATTAGGTTCATACTCTGTCGTGTGAATATCATCCACTTCCACAATTGTGGGAATCTCTTGCATCCCTGTTTGTGTCACTCAAGCACTACTTTTCGTGTTTCGCCCGACCCTTCTCGGCGCTTCGACTCTCGATGGTGACATCCTTCTAAAATTCAAACTGTTGACCACAAATATCCACTTGATGTTATCACTTCACACTCTCTGGTTCTCAACTCTCTCTCTCTCCAATATTCTCCTTAGTGAAAAAATTAAAATGACCACATTTCCCCCCTATTTTGACTTTATAGCGGGACGGAGAAACGACAGTTGTTCTGCACTGACAGTCTTAACTTTTTCACTTTTTCCTGCACGCTCCTCTTTCATACCTGTCAACTATTTTCCTGTGCGTAGTGTTTTCAACATTGGTTTTTCTGTGACGCACTTGTTAATGCTAGTAATTCTATTACATCACAACCTATAATGTTCTCCTATCTTTTTCTCTTTTTGTTGCCTTTCTTTTTTTATGGATTTTTGTCTTTTTCTTCTAACATCTACTATATACAATATGTAAAATCATACCTCCTCTTTCTATTTTTACCCCAGGTTGTTAGGTTGATTGTCTATACAATTTCAGTCGACTGCCATTTGTTATTCCTCTAAGATTCTTCCCTAAAATATATTGCAGTTGCACAACACCTCCATTTTTTATAGCCTCTACCTGATAAGTCCCTAGCCAATGCATTTTGAACTTCACAGGGTGTTGTAGATACCTACTGTCATAGAGGAGAACTAGATCTCCTTCCTTAAATATTTTCTTCTTTATGTTCCTATCATGTCAGGATTTTTTCTTTCCTTTCTATACTTCCCGATGAAATCCTGCTAAAATTATGTCTTCTTCCAGATTCATCAATTGATCCAGTATTTCCTTCACAAAACCTCCTTTTGTCATGTTGGTGATTGTTACAATGCGTAGACTAGGTACTAGGTAATCCAATGGAACCAATGCTACCTGCCCATACAGTCGTCTGAATGGTGTCTATATTGTAAGCTTATTGCATGTAGTCCTGTAAGCCCATAATACTATTGATACCTTCAAATCCCAATCATCCCTATTCACATTTCAAATCTTTGTCATTGCATTCTCTAGAATCTTGCTAAAATCTTCTACTGTACCATTTACCTAGGGATGGTAAGATTTTCTCTTATGATAATATATCTCAAATTATTTTGTCATAGCTCTAATTGTAATTTTAATAAAATGAGTTCCTTGATAACTCAAAAAAATTCTAGGACATCCAAATTTGGTCACCACATTGTCAAAGAGAAACCGCACTGCAGTTTCTGCATTGTAGTCCTTCACTAGGGTTGCTTCTCCCCATCTAGTTAAATATTTTGTTGCAGTCATGATGTATCTGGCTCCTGATCTCCTTGTTGGTGGATTAATCGGTCCAATCAAAGCGACATCCCATTTATCAAATACCTATAAAGTTACTTGGGGCATATGTGGCATTTCATCGATTCTAGATAGTTTCCCCACCCTCTGATAGACATCACAAGTCTGACATTATTCCTTTGCATCCTTATGTACTGTAGGCCACCATAATAATGTGCACAACTTTCCAACGCCTTTTATCGATCAAATTATCGACGACTGCGCTGGACATGAGGCTCTCTTCTTTATGGACGGATTCTCTGGCTATAATCAAATTCAAATCCACCTAGCCGATCAGTATAAAACTGCATTCACTACCCCGTGGGGTACTTTTGCATATCGTGTCATGCCTTTCGGCTTAAAAAATGATGGTGCAACTTTCCAGCGGGCTATGACATACATCTTTCATGATTTGGCTAATATTATCCTTGCCTACTTGGACGACCTCACAGCTCGCTCCAAGAAACGCACCCAGCATCTTGATGATTTACGAATCATCTTTCAATGGTGTCGTCAATACAACATCAACTTGAATCCTCTCAAGTGCATGTTTTGTGTCACCACAGGGCACCTCCTTAGCTTTATTGTTTCCCAAAGCGGTATTACCATGGACCCCCTCAAAGTCCAAGCTATCATCAAAATTCCACCTCCCCGAAATTTACGACAACTGCAGAGTCTATAGGGAAAATCTAACTTTCTTAGATGCTTTGTACTAGATTACGCCATACGCACACACAGTTTCCTTCGATTACTACGTCACGACATCCCTTTTCACTGGGACAACCATGCCCAACAGTCATTCAATGATCTTAAAGAAACTCTTTCAAATGCACCTTTAATTAGTGCACCTGACTACAATCACGACTATATCCTCTACGTATCAACATTAGCTGTATCAGTAGCCGGTGTCCTCGTTCAGCTCGGGGATGACAATCATGAACATGACATTTATTACGTTAGTAAAAACCTCTCAGGACCCCTTGAAGTATAACCACAAAGAGAAACTTGCTCTTGCAGTCGTCCTCGCAGTCTAGAAATTGCATCACTACATTCTGCTTCGCACAACAAAAGTCGTTGCAGATTCCAACCCCATGCAGTACTTGCTTAGCTTTTGAAAAGTTAACGACAAATTTGATCGATGGATCGTTATCCTTCAGGAGTATGATCTCGAGTTCTCAAAACCTAATATTAAGAAGGCCCTTGTTCTCACCGAACTTGTCACGACCCTTCCCTCTGACACCACCAGTGCCCCAATCAACATAGACTTTCCCGACGAACATCTCTTTTACATCACTTCGGATGATCCTTGGTATGGCGACCTCCTCATCTACCTCCGAACTCAAAAGTTCGGTAACCACCTTTCACATGATGATCGTCGACGCATTCACCATCAGGCCCCCCGCTACCTCCTCCTAGGAGACATCCTATATCGACGGGGCATCAACATCATTCTTTGTCGATGCCTGACTATTGACCAGGCCGATCGAGTCTTAAATGACTGTCACAACGGCGCATGTGGGGGCCATATTTTGGGCATATCCACTACTCAAAATATTATCCGAGCTGGTTACTTTTGGCCTACCTTGTTTCATGATTGCATTCATGCCGTGAAACGATGTGAGCAATGTCATCTCTACGCCAACAAAGCCCGGGCTCCCCCCGCTCTTCTTCACCCTGTCATTACTGCCAGCCCCTTTTGTAAATGGGGCATCGACTTCATGATTTGTAATCCCCCCTCCAGCAATGGTCACAAATACATCGTCGTCGTCGTTGACTACTTCACCAAATGGGCAGAAGCCATGCCCACCTTCAACAACACCACTAACACTGCAGTGCATTTTTTCTTCAACCACATCATCTCCCKCTTTGGCGTCCCTCTCCAACTCATTTCCGATCATGGGAAACACTTCGAGAATGAGATCTTCATCGAACTCTCATCTCGGTTAGGCTTCTCTCACGAGTTTTCCTCACCATATTACCCTCAATCTAACGGACAAGTCGAGGCAGTTAACAAAGTCCTTAAGACCATTTTACAGTGCACGGTTAATAAACATAAAACCAATTGGCATCATATGTTATTTTCTGCACTATGGGCTTACCGAACGGCTGTGAAAACCACTACTGGTTTCACACCATTTCATTTACTCCCTGGGGTCGAGGCAACTCTTCCCATCGAGTGCGAAATTCCCACCTTACGCACCGTAATTGAGCTATTACCTGACACTTCTCCAATGGAGCAGTGCTTGCTGAACTTAGAGTCTCTGGATGAATATCGTTGATATTCCTTACAGAACAACGAGGCAGCTAAAAAATGATCCAAGGCTACCTTTGATCGCCATGTCAACCTTCGCTCATTTCGCGAAGGCGACCTCTTCCTTGCCTACAATATCGCTCATGATACCTTTGGCCATGGAAAATTTGAGTCACTATGGCATGGCCCATACATCATTCAACATTGCCTCACCAAAGGCGCATATATTCTGGCCTCTCCCGAAGGCATCTCTCTCAAAGAACTCGTCAATGGGCTATACTTAAAGAAATTCTATGCTTAAAAGTAGTCATTCTACTTTAGGTTATTTTCTTTTTTAGCGTTTTTAAACTTTTTTCTCCTCCCCTCATGTCTAAACTATCATTTGCGCTCTTGACATATGCCTCAACCATCAACCTACCACATCGGCTACGCCGACGGCGCCATCCGTTGGACACAAAATCTCGCCTCGGCTGCTTGGGCTCTCTACACCCCCTCACATGAAATGCTCCATTCGAGCGGCATATGTTTGGGTTCAGAAACCAACAACCAAGACAAATATACTATCGTCATTGGCCTCCTGGCCGACACTCACCATGGTGATATTCATCACCTAAGCGTCTTCCTCGACTCTGAACTAGTTGTTCTCCAGCTCAACAATGTGTACCGCGTACGCAATCCGTGCCTCTTTCACAAATACCTGCAGGTTAGGCTTGTTGGCAAATTCCGTGGACAAAATGCAGTGGATGCTTGTCATTGATGACAATAGTGAGGATGGAAGAATGAGAGATTTGAAGAGGATGGAAGAATAATAAATTTGAATGTAAAGTTCAGGTGGAACAGCATGGAAGAAGTTGCCCACAAAAGCTCGAAGATACAGAAGTTTGCATGAGAAGAAGGAAGATGGTGACTGTCAGATCCCATCCAAAGTTTTCAAAAGGCCAATAGCCTTCAGATCTGCAGAAGCTGCGCAGAAGTTAAGCGCAGGGGTTAAGTTCTTCTATGCAGAGGAGAAATCCCGGACAAGTCATCGGGATATTGGAGAAAGAATCCGAGCCGTAGGATCTGAGAAGAAAACCCGACAGTCGTCGGATCTGTAAGAGTCGTGCAGGGGTTAAGTCCTACTGTGCAATGATTTTTGTAGGGACACGCGTCAGACATCCGGAGGAGAGTAAGAGGACAGGTGGAATCGGAGAATCGGGAATCGGAGTTTCACAAGTCCCGTGTTTAATTACAACGAAAACCCTGAAATCGCGAGACGCGATTTCGCGATTTAATCGCAGCCGTTAAATCAAACAGGGATCTGGACCGTTAATGTGTATGGACACGTGGCAGCTAGGAGGCCTCATCGGCAATTCGAGGATCAGGATTTCATAAGTCAAAGTTCACTCTACAATGAAATCCTCGATTTCGCGATATGCGAAATCCCGACGGAATCTGAACCGTCAGATCAACATTGACTTGACCCACGTCAACAGACCACGTCAGCTAAGCAACACGTGGCACAACTAGGTAGTGACAAGTGTCAGACATATTCAACACCTCAGACACATACAAATAATGAATCAGAGTGACACGTGGCAGTGTTTAATACGTGTCGAATCATGTGTGATGACAACAACGCAGAGGACAGGTGGCATCGGAGTTTCGGGGATCGGGATTTGATATGTCAAGAACACAATGCATCAAGAACTCCTAAATCGAGAAATGCGATTTCGCGAAGTGATCACAACCGTTGGATAAGAATGAATATGATTCGTAGATCATTGTTCGGAGTTTCGGGGATCGGGTTTTGGTTGTGACAAAACTCTGAACATCAAACATCGTGAAATCGCGATATGCGATTTCCTGATAAGGCATATAGCCTGTGGGCCACCAAGGAGTCAGTGGAGGACAGGTGTAAGGAGTAGAGAGGAGGTCGGGAATTGGCATATCGCAGCTCCAGGGGACGTGTGCACATTATCCTTGTAAACCCCGAAACCCCGACGAGAGTGGTGGCGGTCACATGATAGATGGTCATATGGACCTATAGCCAGCAGGGCTAGCGAGTGCAAAGGAGCCATCAGAAATCGGAGAATTGCGAGTCCGAAGGGCTTGTGATTTTTGACATCGCAAATTCCGTAATTGCGATGGGTGAAATCCCGATGGGATCTGAACCATTGGATCGAACCTTAATCGGAGGGTTGCTGTTCTTACTCACTTATTAACGCTTCAGTTGTAAATCCGTTAAGCAAAACTGACTGAGAATGATGAATTGGTTAGCGTTTCAGTTGCCAAGACAGATTTCGTTGGATTTCCCATTGGAAGGGGAAGTCGAATCGTCAAAGAAAGGTGTATAAAAGAAAATGAAAGATACCGAATTGGATTGATCGTTCTGAATGAAAAATGTGTAAACAGTAAGAAAAAGAAGATGAGCAGAGGAATAGTAAACAGTGAAGGAACTGTGCAGAACGAGAACAGAAGAAGAGCAACATGATGGACAGAACAGAAGCAGAGCAGAATGACAGAAGACATGACATAGAGCAGACATGTTGAATAAGAGAAGAGTAGCAGAACAGTGAACAGAAGACCAGAATTAAAGAACAAAGAAAGACTGGTAAGAACTGATTTATCTATAAAGTTGAATGTGTATTTAACCATTTATATTAAAGGGAGGTTGGGAGGTGCTCCGGAGGACTGTTGTCCTCAGAAGTTCAAGTGGGTTCTTGAACACAGGAAGTTGGAGCTTCCATCTGGTTGCAACCAGAGAAACTA
The DNA here is from genome assembly GCA_009831015.1 of Picea engelmannii. Taxonomy (NCBI): domain Eukaryota; kingdom Viridiplantae; phylum Streptophyta; class Pinopsida; order Pinales; family Pinaceae; genus Picea; species Picea engelmannii. The sequence continues at coordinate 338,924 of ML788940.1, forward strand.
GGGTGGCAGGGTGGTGCTAGGGAGAGCAGATGTTCTCTGTTATGCAGGTTGGAGCCTGTGTAACTGGAAGTTGGTGCTTCCATCCAGTTGGTGCTGGAGTTTTCAGGGAGTTGGTGCTTCCTTCTAGTGGGTGCTAGAGAAATCAGAGAGTTGGAGCTCTCAAACAAGT
>ML788940.1:345331-355489 GCA_009831015.1 Picea engelmannii
CCAACTGGATGGAAGCACCAACTTCCAGTTACACAGGCTCCAACCTGCATAACAGAGAACATCTGTTCTCCCTAGCACCACCCTACCACCCTAGTTTCTCTGGCTGCAACCAGATGGAAGCTCCAACTTCCTGTGTTCAAGCAACCACTTGAACTTCTGAGGACAACAGTCCTCCCGAGCACCTCCCAACCTCCCTTTAATATAAATGGTTAAATACACATTCAACTTTACAGATAAATCAGTTCTTACCAGTTTTTCTTTGTTCTTTAATTCTGGTCTTCTGTTCACTGTTCTGCTACTCTTCTCTTATTCAACATGTCTGCTCTGTGTCATGTCTTCTGTCATTCTGCTCTGCTTCTGTTCTGTCCATCGTGTTGCTCTTCTTCTGTTCTCATTCTGCACAGTTCCTTCACTGTTTACTATTCCTCTGCTCATCTTCTTTTTCTTACTGTTTACACATTTTTCATTCAGAACGATCAATCCAATTCGGTATCTTTCATTTTCTTTTATACACCTTTCTTTGACGATTCCACTTCCCCTTCTAATGGGAAATCCAACGACATCTGTCTTGGCAACTGAAACGCTAACCAATTCATCATTCTCAGTCGGTTTTGCTTAACGGATTTACAACTGAAGCGTTAATAAGTGAGTAAGAACAACAACCCTCCGATTAAGGTTTGATCCAATGGTTCAGATCCCATCGGGATTTCACCCATCGCGATTACGGCATTTGCGATGTCAAAAATCACAAGCCCTTCGGACTCGCAATTCTCTGATTTCCGATGGCTCCTTTGCACTCACTAGCCCTGCTGGCTATAGGTCCATATGACCATCTATCATGTGACCGCCACCACTCTCGTCGGGGTTTTGGGGTTTACAAGGATAATGTGCACACGTCCCCTGGAGCTGCGATATGACGATTCCCGACCTCCTCTCTACTCCTTACACCTGTCCTCCACTGACTCCTGGGTGGCCCACAGGCTATATGCCTTATCAGGAAATCGCATATCACGATTTCACGATGTTTGATGTTCAGAGTTTTGTTACAACCAAAACCCGATCCCCGAAACTCCGAACAATGATCTACAGATCAGATTCATTCTTATCCAACGGCTGTGATCACTTCGCGAAATCACATTTTGCGATTTAGGAGTTCTTGATGCATTGTGTTCTTGACATATCAAATCCCAATCCCTGAAACTCTGATGCCACCTGTCCTCTGCGCTGTTGTCATCACACATGATTCGACACGTATTAAACACTGCCACGTGTCACTCTGATTCATTATTTGTATGTGTCTGAGGTGTTGAATCTGTCTGACACTTGTCACTACCTGGTTGTGCCACGTGTTGCTTAGCTGACATGGTCTGTTGACGTGGGTCAAGTCAATGTTGATCTGACGGTTCAGATTCCGTCGGGATTTCGCATATCGCGAAATCGAGGATTTCGTTGTGGAGTGAACTTTGCCTTATGAAATCCTGATCCCCGAATTGCCGATGAGGCCTCCTGGCTACCACGTGTCCATACACATTAACGGTCCAGATCCCTGTTTGATTTAACGGCTGCGATTAAATCACAAAATCGCGTCTCGCGATTTCGGGGTTTTCGTTGTAATTAAACACGGGACTTGTGAAACTCTGATTCCTGATTCTCCGATTCCACCTGTCCTCTTACTCTCCTCCGGATGTCTGACGCGTGTCCCTATGAAAATCACTGCACAGTAGGACTTAACTCCTGCACGACTCTTACAGATCCGATGACTGTCGGGTTTTCTTCTTAGATCCTACGGCTCAGATTCTTTCTCCAATATCCCGATGACTTGTCCGGGAATTCTCCTCTGCATAGAAGAACTTAACCCCTGCGCTTAACTTCTACGCAGATTCTGCAGATCTGACAGCTATTGGCCTTTCGGGAAATTTGGATGGGATCCGACAGTCACCATCTTCCTTCTTCTCATGCAAACTTCTGTATCTTCGAGCTTTTGTGGGCAACTTCTTCCATGCTGTTGCACCTGAACTTTACATTCAAATTTCTTATTCTTCCATCCTCTTAAAATCTCTCATTTTGCCATCCTCACTGTTGTCATCAATGACAAGCATCCACTGCATTCTGTCCACGGAATTTGCCAACAAGCCTAACCTGCAGGTATTTGTGAAAGAGGCACGGATTGCGTACGCGGTACACATTGTTGAGTTGGAGAACGACTAGTTTAGAGTCGAGGAAGACGCTTAGGTGATGAATATCACCATGGTGAGTGTCGGCCAGGAGGCCAATGACGACAGTATATTTGGCTTGGTTGTTGGTTTTTGAACCCAAACATATGCCGCTCGAATGGAGCATTTCATGTGAGGGGGTGTAGAGAGCCCAAGCAGCCGAGGCGAGATTTTGTGTCCAACGGATGGCGCCGTCGGCGTAGCCGATGTGGTAGGTTGATGGTTACGGCATATGTCAAGAGCGCAAATGATAGTTTAGACGTGAGGGGAGGAGAAAAAAGTTTAAAAACGCTAAAAAAGAAAATAACCTAAAGTAGAATGACTACTTTTAAGCATAGAATTTCTTTAAGTATAGCCCATTGACGAGTTCTTTGAGAGAGATGCCTTCGGGAGAGGCCAAAATATATGTGCCTTTGGTGAGGCAATGTTGAATGATGTATGCGCCATGCCATAGTGACTCAAATTTTCCATGGCCAAAGGTATCATGAGCGATATCGTAGGCAAGGAAGAGGTCGCCTTCGTGAAATGAGCGAAGGTTGACATGGCGATCAAAGGTAGCCTTGGATCATTTTTTAGCTGCCTCGTTGTTCTGTAAGGAATATCAACGATATTCATCCAAAGACTCTAAGTTCAGCAAGCGCTGCTCCATTGGAGCAGTGTCAGGTAATAGCTCAATTGCGGTGCGTAAGGTGGGAATTTCGCACTCGATGGGAAGAGTTGCCTCGACCCCAGGGAGTAAATGAAATGGTGTGAAACCAGTAGTGGTTTTCACAGCTGTTCGGTAAGCCCATAGTGTATAAAATAACATATGATGCCAATTGGTTTTATGTTTATTAACCGTGCACTGTAAAATGGTCTTGAGGACTTTGTTAACTGCCTCGACTTGTCCGTTAGACTGAAGGTAATATGGTGAGGAAAACTCGTGAGAGAAGCCTAACTGAGATGAGAGTTCGACGAAGATCTCATTCTCGAAGTGTTTCCCATGATCGGAAATGAGTTGGAGAGGGACGCCAAAGCGGGAGATGACGTGGTTGAAGAAAAAATGCACTGCAGTGTCAGTGGTGTTGTTGAAGGTGGGCATGGCTTCTGCCCATTTGGTGAAGTAGTCAACGACGACGACGATGTATTTGTGACCGTTGCTGGAGGGGGGATTACAAATCATGAAGTCGATGCCCCATTTACAAAAGGGGCTGGAAGTAATGACAGGGTGAAGAAGAGCGGGGGGAGCCCGGGCTTTGTTGGCGTAGAGATGACATTGCTCACATCGTTTCACGGCATGAATGCAATCATGAAAAAAGGTAGGCCAAAAGTAACCGGCTCGGATAATCGTTTGAGCAATGGATATGCCCAAAAGATGGCCCCCACATGCGCCGTTGTGACAGTCATTTAAGACTCGATCGGCCTAGTCAATAGTCAGGCATCGACGAAGAATGATGTCGATGCCCCGCCGATATAGGATGTCTCCTAGGAGGAGGTAGCGGGGGGCCTGATGCTAAATGCGTCGACGATCATCGTGTGAAAGGTGGTTACCGAACTTTTGAGTTTGGAGGTAGATGAGGAGGTCGCCATACCAAGAATCATCCGAAGTGATGTAAAAGAGATGTTCGTCGGGAAAGTCTGTGTTGACTGGGGCACTGGTGGTGTCAGAGGGAAGGGTCGTGACAAGTTCGGTGAGAACAAGGGCCTTCTTAATATTAGGTGTTGAGAACTCGAGATCATACTCCTGAAGGATAACGATCCATCGAGCAAATTTGTCGTTAACTTTTCAAAAGCTGAGCAAGTACTGCATGGGGTTGGAATCTGCAACGACTTTTGTTGTGCGAAGAAGAATGTAGTGATGCAATTTCTGGACTGCGAGGACGACTGCAAGAGGAAGTTTCTCTTCGTGGTTATACTTCAAGGGGTCCTGAGAGGTTTTTACTAACGTAATAAATGACATGTTCATGGTTGTCATCCCCGAGCTGAACGAGGACACCGGCTACTGATACAGCTAATGTTGATACGTAGAGGATATAGTCGCGATTGTAGTCAGGTGCACTAATTAAAGGTGCATTTGAAAGAGTTTCTTTAAGATCATTGAATGACTGTTGGGCGTGGTTGTCCCAGTGAAAAGGGATGTCGTGACGTAGTAATCGAAGGAAACCGTGTGTGCGTATGGCGTAATCTAGTACAAAGCATCTAAGAAAGTTAGATTTTCCCTATAGACTCTGCAGTTGTCGTAAATTTCGGGGAGGTGGAATTTTGATGATAGCTTGGACTTTGAGGGGGTCCACGGTAATACCACTTTGGGAAACAATAAAGCTAAGGAGGCGCCCTGCGGTGACACAAAACATGCACTTGAGAGGATTCAAGCTGATGTTGTATTGACGACACCATTGAAAGATGATTCGTAAATCATCAAGATGCTGGGTGCGTTTCTTGGAGCGAGCTGTGAGGTCGTCCAAGTAGGCGAGGATAATATTAGCGAAATCATGAAAGATGTATGTCATAGCCCGCTGGAAAGTTGTGCCATCATTTTTTAAGCCAAAAGGCATGACACGATATGCAAAAGTACCCCACAGGGTAGTGAATTCAGTTTTATACTGATCGGCTAGGTGGATTTGAATTTGATTATAGCCAGAGAATCCGTCCATAAAGGAGAGAGCCTCGTGGCCAGCGCAGTCGTCGATAATTTGATCGATAAAAGGCATTGGAAAGTTGTCTTTGGGACATGCGTGATTGAGATCGCGAAAGTCTGTGCAAACATGGATAGTGCCCTGTTTTTTGTTAACAGGTACATGGTTGGAAACCCATGAGGTATAGGCGATGGGGTAAATGAACCCGACAACGTGTAATTTGTTAATTTCGGCTTTGATAGCCGCAGTTTTGGATGGGTGTAGTGGTCGTTGTTTTTGGTTAACGGTTGTGATGTCTGGCCAGGTGTCGATGCGATGTTCGACAATAAAGGGATCAAGTCCAGGCATTTCCATGTATGACCAGGTGAAAATATCCCTATATTCCTGAAAAAGGGTTCTATATGTGGCGATTTCTTGAGAAGAACAAGAAAATCCAATGATGATTTCTTCGATGATGCCATTTTTAATGGAAATGTCGATTTTAATGGTGGGGGAAATGTTGGCCATATTGCCTTCTTCAAAAGCATTAGGGGCGGGAATGGGATTGTTGAACCAGTCGATAGGCCCTGATGGGATAAAATCCTTGGTCTCGACTGCGTAAATGGGGTGTGGGTGAGGAGGCGTGCATGTATCCTGTGGTAAGAAGAGTGCACAGTGGTGTAGCGTGTCCCAGGGAGAGTCTAGGTGGTTTAACTCTTCGAGTATTTCTTCATCACAGTGGAAGCGTCGGGAATACAAGGGGTCGTGAGGAGTGATCTCGGTGACAGTGGTCGTGTGGTTGGCCCCTGGTGAAGCAGTCGAGGGGACAATGTGAGGAGATAGTGAGGGTTCACTCGACATAAACCATATATTGAAGTACTGAGGGGTACCCATGGTGGTTGGGTGGAGAGTATCTGTAGGGGAATGAGAAGGAGAGTTGGGGGGGTTGGGGGTGAATCCTTAGATATGTCATCTAAGAACCATGGAGGCATTAGGAGTGCCTCTGGTTCAGGAGAAATGATATGAAGAGCCTCTGGTGACGAGGTAATGTCAATTATCGCCTCTGCGGGTCGATGAAGCAGGGACAATTGACGTTGCCTGTATTCAAGGATCATCAAACACAGGTATGTAAAATGAGCTAATGAATCGTAGATAGAGCATGGGCGTCTCATCCGTTCATTGACTGAAGTGGTGACATACTGGATGTTAGTGATGTTTGTTGAGGAGGACGTAGCAGGACTGGGGTTGTTCTGGAAGTTATGGCGTACCGCGGCTAATGTCTGCCGAAAATGTGGCAGAGCTGGGCAGTGATGGGTATAATGGCCATACTCTGAACAGGTATCACAAGCATATTTGGTCCTCAACCCTTTACTACTAGAAGGGTGGGTGGTAGTGGCAGGACTAGCAGTAGTGCTGGGTGTTGGGGGAGTGGGATTGAGGGGGATTAAATTCCGTAATTCAGGTAGTGATGGACAATTGTTGGTTTGGTGGCCCTCTTTCTCACATAGTGCACAAGGTGGTGGGATGCATGGAGGAAGTGGAGCAGTGGGCTCTCTCTTCTTTCTCCTGCCCCCAACTATCGCAGGGGGGTTAGTGAGTGGGGGGGTGGTGGGGGTAAGGATGGGAATCGTCATGGCGATTCCTTCCTGGGAGGAAAGGGATGGTCAAGGGACCATCTCTGGTGGGTGTAAATACCAAACTGGGATTGCTAACACCATATTAGGTAGTGTGAGCATTGCGGCTACCTGAAAAGCTTCGATACCTGGTGGAGGGTAAAAGAAGGGAATTTGAGTGAGGGGTTGGGGAACTGTCTCCCAAACGGGACTATGCCCTTGAGGGGATGTAGATTCATGGACTGTTGAGCTCGATGAGTGCGCAAGAGGCTCCGGCGGGAGTGGTTCTGTGACTATTGGGACGTCAGGAATGACTGAAGCCTCCTGAGGAGGAAGAGAATCCTCTATGTGAGTTTCATTAGATGATACGACGCATACCTGATTGGAAGGGGAAAGGAGCGGCGGTGCTCCATGGTAAGTTCCTAACAATGAGGGGTCTTTGAACATTCCAGGACCCATTTCGATGAGGGGATATGTGTCATGGTTGGTCTAGATGAGAGGAAGAGTGTTATCGAGTTTGGCAGAGGGGTTAGGCTCATAATGTGAGACTTGGTCAATGGTAATGATCTTCCCGTTGTGAGGGAACATCATTGTCCGAAACACGGAAGATGTCACTGCCTTCATAGCGTACATGTAGCTACGACCAAACAGGATATTGTAATCGAGCGGAGCGTCGATAACTTCTATGTCAATGAGAATAGTCTTTCCCCCGAGTTCAACGGGGACATTTTGAAAGAGCCCTTTAGGAGAGGATGGTCATCCTTCATAAGCTCGTAATGTGATGGCAGAGGGTATGAGTTCCGGGGAACCAAGTTTTTGCCAAACTATTTTGGACATAATGCATGTAGATGCACCTTCATCGATGATACACCGATGAACTGTGATGTTCCGTATTTTCACTCGTATTTGAAAAGAGATCAAGGCAGGAAGACGAGGTTCTCCACTGTCAAGATCAAAGGTAATGAGTTAGGTATCTGCAGGATCAACTGCCCCCAAGGAGGAAAGTAATGATTTCCGATGAGTAGGACAAGTCTGGAGGACTTCCAAGACTGACATGGCAGTCGGGGATTGCGCTAAGTCATCTACCAAGCTATAGTTATGAGTTACCCTAGCCTGTGGGTTGTGGACATTCCTGCGCAATGGGATGCGAGGGATGCGTAGTGGTGGTTCGATGAAAGGGCGAGGGATCACCAACGAGGGTCCTGTTGGTGTAGGGTTTGTCTCTAGAGAGATGGGAGGAGACTCAACGGATGATGATACTGACGAGTACGTGTTTGTAGAAGGATTTCTTCCTCACTTGTGAGGAGAATTGTACGATCTGCTGGATTGTTGGGGTTTAGGTATTGTCCCCCCTGAGGTGGGGGATGCTGTGTGTCCTGTTGGGTATTTATCACACCTTGATGTGGAATAGGATTTGTCAGCATGACGAGAGGGGGTTGTTGCACGTATTGTTGTGGTGCCTGCTGAGGAGCAGGTTGTGCAGGAGAATGAGGAAGACTACCGGAGTCTTTCAACCTTTTGAAATCAACGATCTGGGGGCAATGGTGAGTGTAATGGCCGAACTCACCACAAAGGGCACAATGGAAGATGGTTTTAACATTATTTCACCCTTGGCATTTATTATTATTATTTCCCCCTTGGGGGTTTTGGTTCCCTTGGTTCTGGTTGCCCCCAGTGGGTTGGTGCTGTGCGGGTTGATTCCCGCCTTGACCTGGGTTATTGTTATTCCTGTTCCGTCCTTTCTTCTTGGTATTGTTTGATGGATGGGTTGGATTGGCTGTATTCAACTGTTCAAAACTTTGGTATTGTTGAACTGCAGAGGGTTGAACAAAATTCAACCCCGCATGAGGATGGGGGGGAGCCATGGGTTGTGGAGCACCAGGAAATGGGAAGTATGGATTTTGTGGGGGTGTCGATCCATAAGGTACATAGGAAGGCATAGTGCTTTCGCTAGTACTATAAGTTGATGTTGAGGGTGTACCATTGTTTGTGGGAATAGGTGGATGTATGGGAGATGCCGACGGTGGTCCACTGATGGGTGGTGGCATAGCAACAGGGTATGGCTATTGATAAGGGGGTGGGGGGTAATAAGAAGAGCCCATGTATGCCGGCGAGTATTGAGGTGTGCCATACATCGGTGGTGGTTGGGGTTGTGGACCGTGGTGTGTGGTAGCACCGATCAGTCCGTCTACTGAGTGAGACATCCCAGGTTTGTCTTTGCCAAATGGCGCAGGTTTTGGAAGATCAGGAAGTACCGTGTATAAGTACCCTGACTGTGCATAGATGAGGTCATACTATTGGGCCTTGTTGATGGCTTCCTCTTTGGATTGAGGGAAGGTGGAAGCTACATATTTTCCGAGGAGAGAGACAAGTGATCGAAGAAACCAGTCGAGACATTGTTGCTTGGTGGTTTCTTCTTTGCACAAACTATGTCACCTATGCCACTCATGAATGTGGTCAACGATATGTGTGGCTGAGGTTTGTTTGAAATTAGAAAGTAGTTCTAGACCATTGTCATGTCGGATGGGTAATTGGAAGAAGGTCAAAAATGCTTTGTCCAATGACTCAAAAGTGGCGTGGGATCCCGATTTTTCTTCGACATACCATTTGGCCGATGGGCCAGTGAGTGTGCATTGAAATAATCATAGTCTGATGGAATCATCCATAATGCTATTGGAGGAGAACCATAGTTGAAAGGTCATGACATGGTTGGTAGGGTCATCTCCTACCTTTCCTTCAAATTTTGGAATGTCTGAAGGTAGTTTGGTTGGCATTGCAGGCCATGTAGGGTCATGCAATATAGGATCATTGGTGAGTTTGGTGAGATCCAGTATGTTGAGAGAGGCCAAATATGGCATCTGTAGTGGGGGGGGAGGATTAGCTCCGACCATAGTGTGAGTTTTTTGTGAACCTGACCTGTGAGGGGGGCTACGTGGGTTGGTACTGCCTCCTTGAGAGGAAGTGGGTCCCCTGCTTCCGTGTAAAGGAGAGAAAGTGAACGGATAACCTTGGGAAGTTGACCCAAGTAATGTAGAACTAAGCAAAGCTGATCCTAAAATAGTGGCACTCACAGGAGTGTGTGAAGGAGGTGCCGATGAGCGGGCACGACCAGTTACTCCCCCTAAGATAGGAGGGAGGTTTAGCAAGCGTCATGAACGATGGGGGTTATGTGGTTTCCCTATGATGTCAGACTATCTGTGGGAATGTGTGCAAAAAGTGGTGAGAATAATATAGAAACAAGAGCCTTTGCGTTGAATGTTTACACAATATATATATCCAAATCAAACTGTAATCAGATGTGCATCATACATAAAATGAGAAAGAAGCATATATGTGGGTAAGTGGGTTTTGTCCGCATGGAGGAATCAAAAGAAAGAAAATGCTCGTGTCCTATAAGACGTAACGTCCTTCCTCTCAAAAAGCACTGAACCTTCCAATAGTACTCAACAGTGGGGTCTGAAGTCACTGGAAGAGAAACTACTGAAGGATGAAATAATTGGTTATAATGAGGGGTAAAGGGGGCATATCCCGAAAGAGCTGGCGATATTTCCCAATAGCCACACAAAATCCAATCAAGGTGCAATTGCAGCCCATAATTGCCACCTAGGTAGATGTCCTAAAGTTGGTCACTAGGTACCTCGGTCAAAGTGCGGCATTTAGATTTTTGGCCTAAGAAATGGGTCACGGGCTGGATCCCATCCAAGAGGTGGGTGCCTCAAGGGGGGATGCATAGAACAA
>ML788940.1:356445-385932 GCA_009831015.1 Picea engelmannii
ATTTCCAACTTATATTATAAGTCAAAACAAGCCATCCATGTGGCAAAAAGCAAAGAAGGGAAATTGATTTTATCCTCCTAAGTGCCTATGTGTGTTTGACTAACCCCTTTATATGATGAGGGGACTAAGTGTGGTGTAGTTTTAAAATATGCTAGACATCATTTTTAAGAAGGAAAATGGCCTTCCCCACATCTCAACAACTCTACACTGTGAATTTTTGAACAAATACGCGGGTCTCAATGAAGACAGAGGCACACAGAGCGCATGCGTGCGAGCATAGACAAGATAAAAAGTGCATGTGTGCAGAACAGAGTCGTGAGTCAAGCGCATGGGCGCACAATGCACGTCTGTGGAGTGAAAAACCCGCGCATATGTGGCGCACGGCCGAGAATGAAAAATCCGAATGGATTTCTCTCAATTCAACTTGGAATTGGCTGGTTGGCAGGTCATCTTAGGCCAGTTAGTGCACCTGCAAGTTAAACAAACTAAAAGAAGAGAAAAATAAACCCAAATGAGGTAGGAAATTGATACCTTTCCCCAGCAGAGTCGCCAATCTGTTGCGCCTCTTTCATCATGTTGGTGAGAAAATAAGAGGTGCTTGCAAGCTTAGTTGGGTCCGCTGAGCAGGACAGCTGTAGAGAAAAGAGTTAGAGAAAGAAAAACAAAACTATAATTAAGAATTAAACTAATAGATACAATAAAAACTAAAATCATGAGCATAGGGACATAGAGATAACAAGAACAAAAAGACCCATGTCACCAATGTTTGAGGCTGATCTATTGATGAAAACAAAGCACCAAGAAGAAAGGGGACTATGAGTCCCTTCTTCCTCCAAGGGAAGGCTCTTGGACCCTCACTAGCTAGCTCTTCTTACAACAAAAGAAAATGAAAATGGTGATGAAAGAACTCTTTACAAATCCACTCAATGGAGAGGTGGATTTTCTAATGTAATGATGCCAATGTGCTCTTGTCAAGGATGGAGTCCTTAAAACAATATAGGCAGCATAACATTACTTTGAATTCCTTGAGAAAATGAGGTGCATTCATGGATTTTTATAGCATTTCATTGGGTTATTGTGTAACTGCCTTGTAGTGTGAAAAGAGGCCATTTAGGGAATTATTAGGTCTTTGACCAGCCCATCAGTTGGATCCAGCCCAGATTTGAGGGTCAAATCGGCTTGGGATATGAACCATAAGTGGTTGGGAGGCCGACCACTTCCATAAATGCATCGTTTATCAGGTGCGTGGATTTTTGCGCTAACAGTCATGCATCGTGCTCCTGTGTGCAATTTCCACGTTCATGTTCCGCGCATGCGTGCGCGCGCCCAACGGTTGCAAAGCACTTTTCATTTTTTTACTACTTTGTATAGTTTTTGACCTTTTTGAATGTTGTGATATTAATTCAAGGCCATGAATGACTTCATCATTGTTTGACGATGATGAGTTCTTGTAACCATGTGCAGATGAAATTTCAATGATAACACTAATCTTATTATGGTTTAATTGCAATGTCAAGTTATTTAGGTATTCCTTTAGCTCTTATATAGTTGGATATGTCTATTTGTACTCATTCGCCTCTAACTAAATCGTTGCTTGTAGTGCATCTACCTATTTTTTCAATTTTTGTTTTCTTAATGGATATTTGAAATGTGGCAACAGAGAATTTATAAACAATTTTCTATGTTCCATGTCAGAAATGGGATACTTTAGTTTACCTTTTAATGTCTTGAAGTTCTGATCAATGTCCCATACAGATTCTTCTGGTTTTTTTATAACCTCAATCATCTCATTCATAAATTGATCCTCTTATTTTGGCCTCTGAAAATCCATGATCAGTTCCTTCTTGATCTATGTTATTGTTCCCGACACACCCTATGGATTATTTACTACTAGGTTCATTTACCAATCCAACGCAGGGTTTCTAAATGTTATTTCTAACTGCGCTACTTGTGTTGCCTCGTCTGTGATTCTTTTTTCTTCACATATTCACTCACACATGAATAGGTGCTTCTTTGGGTGTTCTGATCCATCCCCATGAAACTCTGGTAATATTATCATTGGATCTATGCCTACCATTGTCAAATGTGTTTTACCTTCTTCGCATAGTACTACTATCTGTGTATTGTTTTTTGGACTTCAACTCCCATTGATGTTGCTACCAGTACTTCCACTTGTACCACTACCTGTATTTTTTTTGGTACTTCCACTTGTACCATCAATTATATTATTATCTCCTACCTTCCTTTGACCGTCAGTCACTGGTTCTCTAAAAAACTCTTTCTTTGTTGATATGTTAATCGTACATGGGGTTGTATCTTCTACATGGATTTAGATCTGGATAAGGGTATTTGCTTCCTAATTAGATCTCTCTCCTCTAGTCCTTCTTTCATATGTGGTGCATAGTATTTATTTAATGTGCTCCACAGCACGAATATCCTCTACCTCTTTTTCATCACTCTTCAATCCTTCCCTCTCGGCTATTTCTATTTTCTTCCTATTAAGATTATATTGGTAGGGTCTTCCACTGCGAGTTATTCCTGCCTTATACATAATTTTATGGATCTCATATTGATCAATAATAATAGGATATTTCTCGTTACTTTTCTCTTATCTATCCATTTCCCCCTCCATCTCAGACTTTCCTCAGGTTTCCCCTAACTTCCCCATGCACGCAGGGTAGTTTAGTTATATGATTCCATAGTTAATACCTATTTATCATGAAGTAATCTCTTTATCAAAATGTACAATGATCTTATGTACCTTCCCCTTAGGACCTTAAGAAAATATTTCTCTACTACACCGTAAGACTTCGATGTATCTACTCCAAACTCTATGATATACCCCACTCCAATGTTGTCTAGCCAAAAATCTATTGCACGCGTGAATTTGTTATTCACCATTTTCAACCGAACAATACTTTCTTATTTCCACTTTGTTTTGTTGGTTTTGTCATATGGGTGAGAAAAAACACAACACTTGCATGCTTAGTTAAGCCAGCTAAACAAGACAGAAGTTTATGAGTTGATTAGATAACCAAATACACATGAAACTTAAAGAAATAAAAACTTAAAACAACTAAGAAATAAATGTTAGAGAAGCTTGAAGAACTAGAACCATGAAAGCATAAAACAACCAATATATAGCTACCAATGGATCAATATATTGATAGTCTAAACACCGTAGAGACACGAAGGGACTTATGAATCCCCTCTTCCTCCTTGGGAGGGCTCTTGAGTTCTGTAATAAAGACATCTTATCTTCATACAATGGAATTAATGACAATGGTGAAGAAATACAATTCCAATTCCATCAAGAGGTGAGTGGAATGGCCTATTGCAATGGTGTTGGAATGATTCAAAGAGAAAAGAGGATTCTCAAAGAAGAATTATTGTAGCATAACAATACCTTGAAGTTATTATATTTCTAGCACACCCATGGAACATATTTATAACATCCATTCATGGCAAGATATAATTGGTTCATAGTGTGAACAAGGGGCCTTTTAGGGAACTCTCTAGTCTTTGACCAGCCTCCAAGCTAGATTTCGCTTAGATATGAGTGTCAAAAAATGTTGGGGGTCAGACTAGAAGTGGTTGAGAAGCTGACAAGATTAATAAATGAATCGTTCATAGGAGTGCGCATATTTTCTCGTAGAAAACCATGTATCTTGTGCACAGTGTGTCCTGAGGGTTGTGTTATCCTGCTCATTTTGCACACTGTGCGTGCACTCCCTTTGGTGAATTTGCGTACTTCAATTTTTGAACCAAGTGAATATTTTTTTTCCTTTTGATGGATTTTGGTGTTGTAGGTGGACTAATTGATGCTGGATTTGATGTCTTTGTTCAACCATTGTGTGCAATGTCACGAATGACTTTTTAGTGATAAAACATCCCCTCTAATGGCTGAGGTTAGGATCATACGTATATCCAAAATATATCAATGTTTCTTTTTATGAGAGTGTCATTGTAAGGAAGAGTGAAGAGAGGAATTGCAAGAGATATCTATCGAAGGGAGAGGGAAAATTGTGGGAGCCAAACGTTTCTCTAGGAAAAATGAAATCTATGTACAAATGAGGCGAGCATGCCCCATGTTCGTGTCATGAAACCAAAATGTGGGACTGTAACTAATGATAGTTGCTGATGTAGATAACTACACCACCCTCGAGGGTAGTTGGTAATGCCAGATGACAGTTTTGAATGGTGAATGAGCTCTGCAGTGAGTCAAGGATGACTGTAGGAATTGTCGATGACTCGTAGGAATTGATGGTCTAACAAATTCAGAGGTGTTCGACTAGTTGAAACAACTGCAATAGTCAGATAGTAAGACCCACCATAGAATGAGAGTTTGTTGAAGTCAAACGTTATGGGGGTCAATGGAATCAGAAATCAATGATGATTCTCTCTACACCGTCCGAGACGCCTCATTGAAAAGGTAATGAGAGTCATGATACTACCTCCCTTATCAGAAGTGTGTTGATGTCAATAGAAAGGGAGATGCGACACCAAGAGTAATAGATGAGATCAGGTATGGATGAGTAACATGATTGAAGTCAATATTTTTTGGGACTCAAGACTACCCTTGGTTGGGGTGTTGAGGGATGATTGGCAGCAACCATAAAACTAAATGTAGTGTCAAGGGGACAACTAGATATGGGGTTAAACTGTACTAGAGGATAACAAAGTGGGAAAAATTAGAGATCGTGGATACATGGACTTGGGATACTCTAGGTTTGTGAACAATGTCAATATGAAAAAAAAAATGTGGATGCCCCAACAAAGGGCGACATGGGTTGCTTTACCAGGTAAAACAAGGCCATCGAGGATGATGATGAAAAACCTATGTATATGTTGGAAACAAAGGATTTATACAATTACCAAATAAAATAAATAATAATTTGGGTTGAGTATTCAGATACAGAAATGGGTTCCCCAGTGAAAGATGGCTTGGCCTATGTAGGGAACAAGTTTGTAAAAGAGAACTAGTAGAGGGTGGGGGCGCCATGGGTGGGTTTCTGTATTAGGTAAATGGATGGAGGGAAATATGCAAATGGGAAAACTGATAGTGGATTAGATATAGGGATAATGAAAATGCGAAGATGTTGTTAATAGAACCAAGATGATATGACCTGGGAGTCCATTGGGAAGGTTATAAATATGATGAAAAGAAGGATGGGGTTCATTATCGGAAATGAAAATTATTATCAGGACTCCCAAACTTAGGAGGGTGAAATCAGCATGAGTGTCAAGTTGACAAGGGGAAATATGAATGGGACGAGTCATGTGGGGGAGAGTGTTATCGGTTGACAGTACCCAAATGAGGCAGAGGTAAAGATACTATAGAGCCGAATGTAGGGAACCTAAAGGTAAATGTTAGAGGGTGGGACTGGGATATGCAATTTATTAACAAAGGGAGTAACTACATGACATTGTCGAACATATACCTGAAGAGGATGTAAATCTTGTTGAACAAGTACATGCACACAAAAAACCAAATACCCGACGTGAACAATATTTGATGATAAAGAATATATGACAACTATTTGATTAAAACTGAAAGTGAGCATGCGTACCTGAACGTGGCATGAGAAAAATTCTCCTTCGAGGCCAAGTGTAGATGATGACTTGAGAATGTGAATGTGTATATGGCAGGATCGGGATCCCATGGCTAAGAATGGATTGGAAAACAAAGGTTCTGGGATCCTGTAATAGAGGGTGGAATTTGGGGAAAAGGGGTTATATATGGATGGTGGTACCATAATGGAACCTCATTTTTACTTGTCACTATTGCTAAGTTGAAGAGATAGCTGTGAGGATATTTTGAGATTGTGGGAGCATAAGGCTACCGATCCAGGAGTGGCGAGAGACAGGTTAGTGGTCCTATCATCTTGCACCTTGTGAATTTCATATTTTTTAGGTAGGGGTTGTACGAAGGGATGTATAAGGGGTTTTAAGGGTAGGGGCCCACAAGTGCGTAGGAAAAGGGGGAATACCCATGCATATGTGCACGGGTATAAACCCATTTTACACACATCATGTTTGATTTTTCTTAACACAACCACAGATATGGGCACGAGGGTGGGACAGACAGGCGTGCATGAGATGTGCGAATATTTGACTGACAATTGCACACTCATGCATGATTGTTTGTGAGATAGTTGCGCATTAGTGCACAGTTATGCAAAGAACAGGTGCACACATGTGCACAATTGTCTAGGGGGAATTTGTGCATTGTGGTTAGGCTAAGGGGTTGTGATGTTTTGATATTTTATACTTTTTGATGGATGATGAGTCTGATCAAATGTTTCTATGTGGATGTAGGTTATTAGAAGAGAATATAGAATGATGTCGGTCCACTAGTGAGAGCATGACTAGGACCGGTTATGAGAGGCAGTGAGGGAGCATCCGAGCATACGGAGAGACTTGGTAGCCTGTGGGTTGCTCAATTTTTTTGACTTCCCCTTGATACGATTGCAGGAGTTCCTACTACAGTTCCTCACTAGGATGTGGAGAACTGATCTTCATTGCTTCATTGTGAGGGGGGATCATATAAAATTCTCTACTGTAAAGGATGTGTACTTCTTAAAGAGGCTCCCATTCCATGGGATGGCCCTAGCCGTTGACCCCAATCTTCCTGGGGAGGATCGAGCGGAGACCATGGTGGCTCATCACTGTACTGGGTCAAACCCGATGTCGGGTTCGGTCGTCCGCATCGAGGCTATTGATGACCTCTTGACTTAGTGCAATGAAACAATGGTGGTGAGGATATACATATCCTTGGGTACTCAGTGGATCAATGGTGGTCAACTAAGGGTGGTGGAGTAGGTCCTGGATGGGGACTTGTTTGCATGGGGTGTGTTGATGCAGACCAAGATTATGTCCCAGCTGAACTGGTGTTGGCGAGATGACTCTAGTGACTTTTCATTCAATTCCATGCTAGTGGCCTAGTTTTTGGAGAGGGTGCCTCTTTTTCACCTGGGGATTCTTCTAGAGCTAGTGGGGTGAAGAGAGTTGCGACTGATGCAGTTGGGACACGTGTTGGCTCACCATGGAGGAAGGGAGGGTGGAAACTACTTCACGAACATGGTTTCACAAGTGTGGCATCATATTCCATAGGTTATTCTTTTTTATCTATATGAAGGTATGGATTATAGATAGGACCCAGATATGGTGCTACCTCTTGGGGAGGACTGGGACCAAAGAGGTATGTGTTGTATTTGTTTATGTTTTGTGATTTTGGATAGATATCATTTATTATGGATGTATATGGATGTTGACACTATCTTCGGTGTTTTATTTCATATGTTGGACCCTAAGGACGAGAGGTAGAGGTTGACGGGAATCAAATCAATAGGAGCTTGTAGAGACGAGGGCTAGATAGATGTGTCGGTGAGATGACATTCGTCCTGGACTAGCTAGAGAGCCACAGGGGGATGCTATGGCCACGTTGGAGGATCTACGCAAATGGTTTGAGAGGGTCCTGCATGGTGTTCCTGAAGGCATATGGGCCCATCTCCAGGACGAGGAGGTCTTGGACCATTGTGTGGGGGTACCCACAAAGTGGCGTACATTGATCCATAGAGAAACAATGGCAGGGGTAGCGATGACTAGTCGGCTACCTCTTGGTGCTGGAGGGCCTCTAGCTGGTGGGGTACCTCCAGCTAATAGAGGACCTGTGGGGGAGCTCTAGGGGCACCTTGAGTGTTGATTTTTGCATGTATACAAGTTTATGGGCCAAGTTTTGTATAGGGTATTGGATACCCATTTTTTGTACTCATAGGGGTGATGGGACTCATGAGCCTACAGGAAATTGCATATCTATTTTTTGTAAAACATTTGATGACCTTGATGATATATATATGATGGATATATTTTGATCACTCGTGTCTTTATGATTTATTTTTTTATGCTCTATGATGTCTATTCTATGTGTTTTAACGGATGTGTGATGTTATGCATATGATGTTGTTTAATGTGATAAATGCAAATCTATTAATAGGTTATCCATGTGATATGATAATTGATTTAGGTTTCTTGGAATATGTGTAAATGTGATGGAATCAAAGTGGTGAGATAGGAGTCTAACTTTCAAGTATTTGCGAAAGAGGAAAGGATCGTGAACATGATACACATTGTTGAGCTGCATGACGACAAGCTGGGATTCTAATAGAATGCTAAGGTGGAAAATGTGGTGGTGACTAGCCTTGGTGAGGAGACCAATGATAGATTCATATTTGGCTTGGGTATTGGTGGTTGTCCCTAAGCATATGACACTGGAATGGAGCAATATATGTGAGGGGGTGTAGATCTCCCAAGGGGTTGAAGAGAGATTTTGGGTCTAGTGGTTGGCACCGTCAACGGAATTGATGTGGTAGACTAATGGATGATGCATTTGTCAATAACACGGGTGATATATCAGACATGGGGAGTGGTGGTGGTAAACAAGACTAAAATATCTAGATATGTCTACAAAGAGAAACCTAAGGTATGGGGCTACGCTTAGGCGTAAAAATTCTTTAAGTACAACCCATTGACGGGTTCTTTGAGAGGGTATCCATATAGAGAGGCCAATATGTAGGCGTATTTAGTGAGGCAATGTTGGACGATGAAGGGTCCATGCAATAATGACTCGAATTTCACATGGTCCAGAGTGTCTTGGGCGATATCGTAGGCTAACACGAGATCACCTTCGTTGAATGAGCGAAGGTTGACATGGCGGTCGAAGGTGGATTTGTACCATTTTTTATCTTCCTCATTGTGTTGTGATGAAGATCGCCAATATTTATCAAGGGACTCTAAGGTCAGGAGGCATTGCTCCATTGAAGTAGTGTCAAGTAAGAGATCTATGGAAGTGCGTAACATGAGGATTTTGCACTCGATAGGGAGGGTGGATTTGATCCCATGGACGAGGTGAAACAGTGTAAAAATTGTGGTAGTTTTTATCGTCGTTTAATAAGACCATAAAGAGGAAAACAACATATGATTCCAGTTGGTCTTATATTTGTCGACAGTACATTGTAGCATGGTTTTGAGGACTTTATTGATATCCTCAACCTGTCCGTTGGAATGATGGTAGTATGGGGAAGCGAAGTCATGGGTGAAGCCTAACTTTGAGGATATTCTCATGAAGATCTCATTCTCAAAATGTTTCCCATGATCAGAAACTAACTTTTGTGGGAATTGGAACTAGGTAATGAAATGGTTGAAGAAAAAATGCGTTGTTGTGTCAACAATGTTGTTGAATGTGGGCATTTCTTTGGCCCATTTGGTAAAGTAATCCACTACCACGAGAATGTACTTGTGTCCATTACTAGATGGAGGATGGAAAGTCATGAATTCTATGCCCCATTTACAGAAGGGGTCGACTGTGATGACTGGGTGTAGAAGAGATGGTGGAGCTCATGGTTTATTTTCATAAAGATGGAATTTATCACATCGCTTGACAGCATAAATGAAATCATGAAATAAAGTGGGCCAGAAGTACCCTACTCGAATGATTTTTTGGGAGGTGGACATGCCTGATAAGTGACCACTGCAAGCATCATTATGGAAATCATTCAAGACTCGATCGACTTCGTTGATTGTAATACATCAACGAAGGATGGTATCGACCCCACGTCGGTACATAAAATCTCCTATGAGGAGGTAATGGGGGGCCTGGTGGCGAATGTGTCAACAATCATCTCGAGAGAGATGAGACCCAAACTTTTGTGTATGAAGGTATATGAGGATGTCGTAGTACCAGGGGTCATCGGAGGGATGAAGAAGAGATGTTCATTGGGGAAATCCTCATTGATGGGGGAAGCTTTGGCATCTGAGGGAAAATTTGTAATGAGTTCGTCTAGGACGAGAGATTTCTTACTTTTGGGAGTTTAGAAATCTAGATCGTATTCCTAAAGGGTGACGATCCATCAAAAAAAAATTCCGTTAATATATCATCGACTAGGCAAGTACTGCATGGGGTTGAAATCTGCTACAACCTTGGTCGTTCGAAGAAGAATATAAAGTCACAGTTTTTGGACTGCAAGGAAAAATGATAATGCGAGTTTCTCATCATGATTTTGTTTCAGGGGTGGTCCTGAAAGATTTTTACTGATGTAGTAGATCACATGTCCACACCCATCATTCCCTAATTGGATGAGGACTCCTGCTACTGAAATAGCAGAGGCTAATAATTAGAGGATGTAATCATGATCATAGTCTGGGGGACTAATCAAAGGGGCATTGGATAGGGAGGATTTTAAATCATCAAAAGTTGCTTGAGCATGTTCGTCCCATTGAAATGTGATATCATGATGCATTACGAGGAGAAAACCATGTGCACGAGTGGCATAGCCTGGGACAAAGCGACGTAAAAAGTTGGCTTTGCCTTATAGGCTCTACAGTTGGTGTAAATTCCTAGGTGGTGGAATTTATGTGATATCTTGGACTTTGAGAGGATCCATAGTGATGCCATGTTGGGAGACAATGAACCCAAGGATGCGATCTACAGTGATGAAAAATACACACTTGAGGGGGTTCAAGAGGATATGATATTGGTGACATTTTTGGAAAACAATGCGTAAATCATCTAAATGTTGGGTTTGCTTTTTGGATAGAGAAGTGAGGTCATCCAAATAAGCAAGGATGATGCAAGAAAGATCATGAAAGACATAGGTCATGGCCCATTGAAATGTCACACTGACATTTTTGAGTCCAAAAGGTATGACACGATAAGAAAAAGTACCCCAAGGGGTTGTAAAAGTGATTTTGTATGGATCTGTTGGGTGGATTTGGATTTGATTATAGCGTGAGAACCCATCCATAAAGGAAATCACTTCATGGATGGCACAAGCATCGATGATTTGGTCGATGAAAAGGGTTGGGAAATTGTCTTTGGGACAAGATTGGTTGAGATCGTGAAAGTCTGTGCAGACATGAATAGTTCCATGCTTTTTTTTAACGGGGAT
This sequence comes from Picea engelmannii, assembly GCA_009831015.1. Classification (NCBI taxonomy): domain Eukaryota; kingdom Viridiplantae; phylum Streptophyta; class Pinopsida; order Pinales; family Pinaceae; genus Picea; species Picea engelmannii. Next base: position 367,392 of record ML788940.1, read on the forward strand.
AGGGTTGAAGACCCAAGAAGTGTACGCAATGGGGTAAATGAACCCGAAAGTACGTAACTCGTCAATTTTAACTTTGATAGATGCAACTTTGGATGCATGTAGGGGGCGTTGCTTTTGATGAATGGGGGTGACATATGGCCATGTGTCGATTCGATGTTTGACTATAGAAGGATCGAGGCCAGGAATATCCATATATGACCATACAAAAATATCTCGGTATTCCTAAAAAAAGAGCTTTGTAAGTAATGATTTATTTAGGGGAGTATGAAACGCCAATGGTGATTTCTTCTATGATTCCTAGTTTAATGGAAATGTCAATTTTGACCATGGGGGAGATGTTGGCCATGTTTCCTTCATCAAAAGAATTGGGGCCCGGAATATGGTTATTGAACTAGTCAACATGCCTTGGAGGAATAAATCCTTAGTCTCGATTGCAGACATTGGGGCTTGATCGGGATGTTGAAAGACCTATTGTGAGATAAAAAGTGCTCGATGATGGAGAGATCCAATAAAAATCAGGGGTAGTCAATTCCTCCAATATATCTTCATCGAAATGGAAAATGTGAGAGTACAGGGGATCCTGGGAGATGACAGGGGGAATTGTCAATGGGTAAGTGTCATGGTCCTTGAGGGGTGAGTAAGTGGAAGGGATATCATGCTCAGGGTGTGATGGATCACTTGGCATAAACCAAATTTCACGATACTGTGGATGGTACCTTGTTCACTCAGTGACTAAAGAAGAAATATAATGAATGTCAGTAATGTGAGCCTCAGTAGGGAGTGGCTAAGAGGGCTCTATCCAAGATGTTTGGCATACTGCGGCTAGCATTTGGTGCAATTGAGGTAGAGATGGGTAATGATGAGTGTAATGGCCATATTTTGAATATATGGAACAAGAGAATTAGGTTCGTAACCCTTTATTATGTGTGGTTGAGGAATCCATAGTAGCGATGGATGTACTTGGTGGAGTAGCAAGCAATGGGGTTTCTCGAGGGATCTAGATAAGATTGCGTAACTCAAGAATATTACGACATTTTTTATTGGGGTTTCCTTATCTTTCACATAGTGCGCAAGGAGGTTGAGCTCGGGGAGCGGAGCTATGGGCTCGTTCTTCCTTTTTTTGGCCCCAACAGTGGAGGTGGTTTCGATAGTTGGGGGTGAGGGTCATGTGGTAGGGGCGTGTACTAGGATCTGCATCGGTAATTCCTCTTTTTGAGGAGGGAGAGATGGTGCAGGGATCTTAGAGGGTGGATGGAGATACCATACATGGATGGAGAGAACCATGTTAGGAAGGGTGAGGGTCGTAGCTACCTGGAATGCTTGGACTCTAGGTGGGAGGTAGAAAAAGGGAATTTGGGTAAGGTCTTGGGGGAATGTCTCCCAAACCAGGATTTTCCCTTGNTGGTGCAGCTATGTTCTCAAGGAAATCCTGAGGTAATAGTTCTGCGACTGGTGTAACTTCGATGTGGGGAGGGGCCTCAGTGAGAGGAGTAGTGTCTCTGATATCGGTTCTGTTAGAGGAAACTACACACACTTTTGCTAAAGTAGATGGTTTGAGGAAACGTGGTGCTCCATGAGAAGTTCCTAACAAGAATGGGTTTTTGAAGATTCTAGGGCCAATGTCGACAACTAGAAAAGTTTCTGAGCTAGTATGGACAAGAGGGAGGATGTTATCGATGTTGGCAGAATGATGAGGCTCATAATGTGTAAGTTGGTCAATGGTGACAATTTTCCCCTTATGGGGGAACATCATCATATGAAACACAAAAGAGGATATCTCCTTCATAACATACATATAGCTATGCCCAAACAACAAATTGTAATCAAGTGGTTTTATAACCCTAATTTGAACTAGACATGCTTACCTGGCATCAGGCCATCTCAGATTCCTTCTTTCCCAAAACACTACTGAACAACTCTTCTTAAAAACCCATTTTATAAAGGCCCACGTGCCCTGCTCCATTACTGCATGTGTGTACACTCTAGCTGACCCAAGAGAGCCCACATGTACCTAGAAAAGAACAGAAAAAGGAAAGTTGTTGACAAAACACATAGCTTTCGGTAAGTTAACTAAAACTTTTGACCATGCATGGTCGGTCACTCGATCAAATACCTAGCTTCTTCTAGCCTATAAAAGAAGGGTTAGGGGTCCCATTTGAAAGGAGGAGAATCATAGTAAAGAAACTATACCTGATTGAGCAGTCCCTTTGTCCCAACCTTTAGCCATCCTTGTGTAAAGAGAAGTATAGAGAAAAGCAGTTGGAAGATAGTGGAAGAAGAGCCTAGGACCAGGATCGAGGACCAGTAGCCGACTTTATCATTGTAAGTTATCATTGTGAAGTTAATAAAGGAATTTATTTTCCCATCCCACCATATGAGATTGTCATTATTGGAATATTGATTGTATGATTGATCAAATCTCTAACCCATTAGTTCATAGATCAACTTTGTTTGTCTTTAGTGAATGTAGGTCAACATTGGGAGGAGAGTTGTAGTAAAAGAATGACCAAGTGCGAAAAGGGATTGACATCAAACATGAAGAATAAGGTACGTCAACTTAATCTCTTGAGCCTTGTATTTACATATGAGTAATGGGGGTCTAGGCATGGGATGATGGTAAAAAGTAAGAATCTTTAGGTCATTTTTGCATGCATGATAAAACCCTTAGTGCTAGTCTGTAGGAGGGATTTTCCACCCACAACAGAATTGGAGACCATACTGGGGATCTCTAGTCTTTCTGGGAATGTTTTTTCTTGGGTATTTTTAAGAACTGGTTTCATTTCTTGTTTTTAAAGTTTCTACAAAAGTCTGAGCTAACAAAGATTTTGGACTTCCATACCAGTTATCTTTGTTTCTTTGCTTGACTGCAATTTTTTTTCGAGACCCACAGAGGTACACGCGGCCTGTATAAGGTCTGCACGTGTGTACCTACACCCTACCTTCCCACAAACCACGTGTACATGCTAGTTGAGGAAGTGTCAGTCATGTGTATGATTTCATAAAATTTCTTTTAGAGAGGCAGCCATCCTCTCCCCTGTCAGAATTAATCCTTCTCAGGGGTTTTCGGGAACTCATTCTAGTCTTTGTTTTTGCAGTTTTGTAGCTTAGGTTTCACCTCAGATTGGTTTTGTTCTATGAAATTTTCCTTCAATTGTTTTCTTTTTCTGTCAAGGTAAGTTTCTGAGTCTTCAAGAGATTCTGGTTCTCAATACCAGTAGTCTCTGTCAATGCTTGATTGCTTGTCTTTTCATTTTTGAAGAGTTCCATAGGTACACACATCCTACATATGGTCTACATGCGTGTACACACGCTTTGGCCTTACACATATCGCGTGCACACACTGGTTGTTGAACTGTCAGCAGCGTACCCATTGAGAAAAGTCTTTTTTAAGGAGAGGCAGTCATCTTTTTCCTTGTCAAGAGTTATATCTCTCAGGGTTCTTGGTCTCTGTCATAGCAGCTTAGCCTAGGTTTGGACTATATTTTAGCTTTCTTTTTCATTTAGAACATTTCTTGTGTTTCCTATCTTTTTTAACTTATTTTTAGCTTGAAATTTTAAGAAAAATTAGTTGCATGAATCGTGCATTCATCAGTTTCTTTTAGAATATTTTTTTATTTGTTCTTTGATTGGAAGAAAATATATAAAAAAAAAAACTTAGTTTGTTAGATCTCTTTCTTTCCTGGCATTTTATTTGCATTGTTATTTGAAAAATAAAAAGAAATTAGCATAGTGTTTTGTTTTCTTCTAATTTTAAATGCATTTCAAAAGGAAAAAAAATAATAAATATAATCATTATTTGCCAGTGTTCATATAAGTTTCAACATTTTTCGCAAGAGTCTTAACAGCATCAGTTTCACTACCATACCCTTTTGAGTAAATCAAGCCAGTAAAAAGAACGCTAATTAAAATTTACTAGACTTTATGTTTGTAGGGCAACCAACTAGTTTAGGGTTAGGGCCTTGAATTAGGTTGGAGAGGAAACTCTTCAAGGCCATTGAATCAAACATTGGAGTCTGAGTTAGGGAGTGTTAAAGTCCAGTATCATGGAAGTTATATGGGAACCCCCTCTAACATAGGGGCTAAACACAAGGTCATGTGCAGAAAGGTAGCAGAGATAACCCCTCCAAAGCCAGACCTATTGTAGTGGAGAACACATATAGAGGGCTTGTCTTGGGATTCCGTCGATTGCATTTTCCACAGAGCTTCATGGATCTCAAATCCATTCTAGGTCCTCAGTTTTCTTCTGGATCAATTTCTTTCGATGCCCTTGGCAAGTTTCAGGATTGATACCCTGGTCATTGTGGTCTACCCGACTATCGACTGTAACCGCCTGGTGACTGTTCGCGTGCTGGAAACCTAGTTGCCTATCTTTCTAGTGACATACACAGGTGACTGTGGGAGTATACCACAGTACCTAGGACATACATTGGGCCATGATTTGAAAATTATACCCTGAGGGTGCTTCCATTTTCGAGTTTCACGTGCACCGGTAAGTTGCTCTAGTGTTGGTTGGTGTAACTGTTCTTCCAACTAGTTAGTCGCTTGCTTGAATTTCCTTTAGGAACTTTTAGTGTGTTCTCTATGCTACCGAATTTTCCATAGTGATTTAGTCAGTTGTGGATTTGGGTCTCTGACCTAGGGTGGTAGACCACCCACTCCACCGATTGAGAGGATTTTTTAGTCTTCCTCTTAGAAATGTGGAGCCGCCTCTTTATAGGTGTTGTTTTGATAACACTGGTTCTTCGGAGTCAGTGTGTGAGACTTTTACGGACTTGAATGATCCTGCAAAGGGAGAACCTCTGCATAGGATATTCATGGATAAATTTCTCAATGATACCAACCAAGGAACCCCTTCGCAAGGGGATTCTTGTGCTTTTCCTTTCTTTGGGAACGTTTGTGTCCCTTTGATGGCCACTTTGTACATTCCTAAGTTGAATGTGGGATTACCGATTTGGTTGGGTACCATTCCAAATGTCCCAAATGCTCTTGACACTTCTCAGTTAATCACTTTATGTCATGGGCACCTTGTTGATGTTTATTCATTAGAAAAGTATTCTCCTCCTCCTTCTCCCACCTCTGGTGAAAGTACAATTACTAGTAATCGGAAGTCTAAATGAAATAGAAAGAAGAAGAATAGGAAGAAGAAATCACCAACCTATGCGAGTCATGTTGGAGATAGGTCGACAACCTCTACAAGTCACGTTAAATACAAGCACCTAGCCTCTGCAAGTTATGTTGGGGGCACACACCCACCCTCTGCAAGTCATGCTTGGGGAAAAAGTCTAGTCACTGCTAGTCATACTGGTAATAGGTGTGTAGCCTCTGCAAGTCATGTCATCAACCCATCACTAACCTCTGCAAGTCATGTTGGAGATGTGCAACCAACCACTTCTAGTCATGCTGGGGGAATTAATTCTATTGAGAAACCTAGACAGATAGGACATAGGCCTAAGTTACCTTGTAATATTTGCAAGGGAGATCACCTTACTCATTTGTGCCCTGACATTCCAGAGGTAAAAAGATTGTGGTCCCTATCTGTAAGATCTTCTGATTCTAAGTCTTTTGAGGTTTCCTCGTAGTCTATTCAGCCATTGGTTGTGAAAGTGATCATGCCGATGCAGTCATTGGATGATCTCACTCCTCTTTTGGGGGGTGACATTCCTTTAGACCTTGTAGTCTCTCAGCCTATTCAGCCAATGGTTGAGAAAGTGGTCATGTTGATGCATTCATCAACTAATCCTACTCCTCTTTTAGGGGGTGAGGTGCCTTTAGACCTTGTAGTCTCTCATCCTTTTCATCCATTGGTTGAGAAAGTGGTCATGTCAATGTAGACATCGGTTGATCCCACTCCTCTTTTGGGGGGTGAGGTACCTTTAGACCATGTAGTCTCGTAGCCTATTCAACCATTGGTTGGGAAAGTGGTCATGCCGATGTAGTCATCGGCTGATCCCACTCCTCTTCTGGGGGGTGAGGTACCTTTAGACCATGTAGTCTCTCAACCTATGCAACCATTGGTTGAGAAAGTGGTCATGTCGATGCAGTCATCGGTTGATCCCACTCCTCTTTTGAGGGGTGAGGTGCCTTTAGACCATGTAGTCTCTCAGCCTATTCAACCATTGGCTGAGAAAGTGGTCATGCCGATGCAGTCGTCGACTGATCCCACTCTTATTTTGGGGGGTGAGGTGCCTTTAGACCATGTAGTCCTGCAGCCATTGGTAGTGAAAGTGGTCATGCCGATGCAGTCATCGAATGATCCCACTCTTCTTTTGGGGAGTGATGTGTCTATCGACTATGTTTTTAGCATTTATGGTTCAGTACTTTTAGAAAAAGGTGGCATTCCGCTCATTCCGAGCACACCCCCTCCAAGCCAGAGGATGGTTTCCTTTGATTGGAATGACCTTGTTGAGCCTTGTCTTCCTTCTACTGCACCTTTTCAAATAAGGGTTGAAGTTAATTCAATAAACATTTATCGATGTATTGTGGATGGGGGAGCCTCTGCAAGTATTTTATCCTCCTCAATTTGGAAAGTCTTTGGATCTCCCAAGCTTGTGTCTACTTTGCATGAGTTGTTGGCTTTTGACAGACGTCCTAGTGAATATTTGGGGGTTCTTCCTCAGTTACCTATCTCATTAGGTGGGAATACTGTCCTTGTTGAAGTTATAGTGGTGCAAGGTCCGTTAGATTTCGATATGCTTCTCGGGCATGATTATGTATATGCTATGAATGTTGTGGTGTCTACGTTCTTCTGGGTGATGCATTTCCCTCACAATGGAAGCATTGTCACTATTGACCAGCAGGCACCTGATAATCACCATCCTAATTCGGTGTTATTTCAAACTCCCCCTTTACATGTTCCTAGTGTTCGTGTAGACTCGACCCCGCCATGGGTTAATTATGTGGCATCTTATCCTTGATGTTCAATTTCTTCTGAGAGGGAACCTGTGCAATCATGTGTTCCCTCTCAAGACTTGGTATCGATAATTGATCCATTGGTTTATCCAATGGGGGAATGGGAAGCCTTGCTTCCCTCTCTTGGTCTAAGTGGGCTTGAGTATCCTTCTAAGTCTGATCTAATTGTTTGTATATCCTCAAGCCCTCGTGCTCGTGATTCTTCACTGATAGACTCTGCCAGTCCTGGCCAGTACTTCCATCATCATATGGAGTATGGTCAGTTTACTTCACCCTTTGGGACTGTTGACCCTCGTTTGCATTATTTCTCGGATTTTGAATTGCCTTCAGATGAGGCTATCCTTGAAGCCATGACTACGGTTTCTATACCGCAGGAGGACTTAAATTGTGGTTTGTGTTTTCTTCCCTTTTGGGAGACTTCCCAAGTTGACTATCGAAGAGACTCTTGGTCTGAGCCTAGTAGCGGGCTCTACCTGAACCAGTTTCATACATGAGTTGTAGCCCCCACAGGTCTTCTTTTAAGCCCTTTTCAGACCCTCTAAACATGAAACGATTGTTGAGCGATCTTGTTGCCTTTCACACTTGTTAAAATGAATTTTGAAGTCACGTCTATCCAGCGATAGTTTACCCCTTTTTTGGTCTGGATGGTCAACTGTACGAACAAATGTATACTCTAGAGGCCTCGCATCTCTAGAAGAGTACTCTCAAGTATAATTTTAACCCTTTTTGGGCCTGAGGGACTAAATTTACAGAAAAGGAACCCCCACGGAGTGCATAGTTAAGCTCTTTACAGACTCCCTAAAATTGAAAAGATCACCAAGTGACCTTATTCTTTCACACTCATTAAAATGGTCCAGAGGAACATTCCTGACGAAGTCCATAGTTAATATTTTTTCAGAATCCTTAAAAATGAAAAAATGGCTGACTGATCTTGTCTGTATCATACTCGTTAAAATGGATTTGAATAGACATCTTTTCAGTGCTATTTTACCCCTTTTTCGAACTGACTAGACTACCTTCGAAAAAGGTACCCCATTGGAGTCTCCTTTTATGTTTTTCAGACTCTCTAAATATGAAAAATTGTCGAGCTTACCTTCTCTGGGATCATTAAACTTACATCGAAGGACGTTACCATTGTGTGTTTTGTTAACTGCGTTTGCATACCTACATCTTTCGTCTAATGCTGGCTCCATGTTGCTCTCAACTGAACCATCTGAAGCATGCCTTATACGCAAGACCTGTACCACTTTGCCTCTACATCTTGACACCTTTGGCCCCTGGAGGATTTTTCCCGAGTGTCCTTTTATTGCATATGTCCCTTTTTCCTGAGCATCCCTGTGTTCCATGCACTTGGAACTAGTATGTTTTTGACACTCGATTCCTCCTTTGTAACGTAGCATTCTTTTATTCTTTTTCCAAAATTATTGAAAAAGACAAAAAAGTCAAATATACCCCAAAAAGAGGAAGGGAAAAGCATTTTCTTTGTATTGGAAGCACAATGCGTCACCCTTGGATAAATCACATCTTTCAGTTTGTTCGTCAAACCCTGGGATTTAATATGACCTTAAGAAGTTGTTCCCGCTACATTGAGCCGTGTCCTCCTCCGTTTGGTTATTTTTCCAAACATATGGAGAGTTTGCGTTGCTTCCTGCCTCGTAAACTTATGTTAATTCCATGCTGCCTGAGTCTCATCATTTGTCGTGCTATTGTCTAAGGGTAGTTTTTACCAATCATGAGTCATCCCCTCTGCATTTTGTCTCTTACCCTCATGCCTAGCCATCCCAAAAGTCCAATCAAGTCTTTGTTCGAAATCAATGAAACCCTTAGTCTGATAATCAAGATTCTCTAGTCCATGACCGAGGAGTCATCGAAGACCTCTGGGTAGTGAATTCATACACTCATATTACACTCCTACCCAATTTTTGAATATTTTTAAGTTGTTGCTCGAGCTCTGAAGACGTCATCTCCAGCCATCAGGCCTTATCAGCTTCTAGAAGATGGATACTCTACATTTATATCGTTTTGATTTAGAGATGTAGCTCCGCTGTGTATTTCTTGCGGATACACTTTATATAGTTATATGACATGGATCTACAGTGTATTTGATTGGTAGCCATGATTTTATTTTATCCTGAGCATGCATATGTCTGCCTCGGTGAGACAATTATTATTTTGCAGAGAACGCCTCCCGATTTCTGGTCCCTGGACTCACTTGTTTGGAAGGTTGGTGAAGATTGTTAATTTATTTCGCCCATCAGATTCTCTTCTGACCTCACACATTAGGGGGAATCTACTATAACCCTAATTTGCACCAGACATGCTTACCTGGCATCAGGCCATCTCAGATTCCTTCTTTGCCAAAACACTGTTGAACAACTCTTCTTAAAAACCCCTTTTATAAAGGCCCACGTGCCCTGCTCCATTACTGCACACGTGTACACACTAGCTGACCCAAGATAGCCCACGTGTACCTACAAATGCACGGAAAAAGGAAAGTTGTTGACAGAACACACATCTTTGGGTAAGTTAACTAAACCTTTCGGCCATGCATGGTCAGTCACTCGACCAAATACCTAGCTTCTTCTAGCCTATAAAAGAAGGGTTAGGGGTCCCATTTGAAAGGAGGATAATCATAGTAAAGAAACTATACCCAATTGAGCATTCCCTTTGTCCCAAACTTTAGCCATCCTTGTGTAAAGAGAAGTATAGAGCAAAGTAGTTGGAATATAGTGGAAGAAGATCCCAGGACCAAGATCGAGGAGCAGTAGTTGACTTTATCATTATAAGGTATCATTGTGAAGTTAATAAAATAATTTATTTTCCCGTCCCGCCATATGAGATTGTCATTATTGGAATATTGATTGTATGATTGATTAAATCTCTAACCCATTAATTCATAGATCAAATGCATGTGGAGTTCTTTGTTTGTCTTTAGTGAATGCAGGTCAACATTGGGAGGAGAGTTGCAGTCAAAGAACAACCAAGCGCGAAAATGGATCGACATCAAACACAAAGAATAAGGTACGTCAACTTAATCTCTTGAGCCTTGTATTTACATATGAGTAATGGGGGTCTAGGCATGGGATGATGGTAAAAGGTAAGAATATTTAGGTCATTTCTGCATGCATGATAAAACCCTTAGTGCTAGTTTGTAGGAGAGATTTCCCACCCACAACAAGTGGGGCATCGATAACTTCAATGTCAATCAAGATAGTTTTTCCCCCAAGTTCTACGGGGACATTTTGGAATATCGCTTCAGGGGATGATGGTCGACTGTCATAAGCTCTCAGGGTGATGGCGGATGGTACTAGCTCAAGTGAGCCAAGTTTCTTCTATACTACTTTGGACATGATGCATGTGGATGCACCTTCATAAATGATGCACCGATGAACTGTGATGTTCTAGATCTTAACTAGTATCTGAAAATATACTAGGGCAGGGAGGTGTGGTTCACCGCTATCTAGATCAAAGGTGATGAGTCAAGTATTAGCTTGGTTGACTTCCCCCAAAGCAAAAAGTAAGGATTTATGCTGCGATGGATAGGTTTGGAGGACCTCCAATACATACATGCCTGCAAGAGATTTTTCTAAGTCATTGATCAGACTGTAATTATGGGCTTCCCTAGCATGAGGGTTATGTACTTTCTTCCTTAAAGGTAGGTGGGGTATACGGGGGTTGGGTTCAGTGTTAGGGTGCAAAATCATCAATGGTTATCATGTGGGAGTGGGAGTTTCTTCCGAGGTGGTTGGTGTAGAATCAGGGGGCATGTTGTATTGACGACTGCATGTTTGCAAAAGAACCTCTTCTTTGTTGGTAAGGAGAATATTGCAATCGATCAGATTTCCAGGTTGAGTTGGACCTGGGTTTTGATATTTCCCCATTTTTCGTAGAGAAGAGTTTGCCTCTTATTTGGTATTCATCACACCTTGGTGTGGAATGGGGTTTTTCGAAACAACCATAGGTGGTGGTTGCAAGTAATGTTGTGGGGCTTGCTGGGGGGGAGGTGGTATGGAGGGTGTTGTGTGTTCATGTATGCTTTCATCCATTTGTAATCAGAAATTTGTGGGAAGTGGTGAGTGTAATGTCCATACTCACCACATAGAGTGCAAGGGAAGTTAGTTCTGAGATTATTGTTCTTCCCTTGTCATATTTGATTGTTATTATTTCCCCCTTGGGGGTTTTGTTTGCCTTGATTCTGGTTTCCCCCAGTGGGATGATTTTGTTGGGGGTTATTTCCTCCTGGTCCTAGGTTGTTATTGTTTCATTTTTTTCCTTTCTTCTTGGAATTATTAAGTTGATGAAATGGATTTTCCATATTCAATTGTTCAAAATCATGAACCTGTTGAATGGGAGAGGGTTGAACAAAGTTAATGATGGCATGTGGTTGTCCTAGTGGAGGAGAAACTGGCCGAGGAGGACCAGGAAATGGAAAATATGGATTGTTATCTAGAGACAATACATATGGTGTATAGGAAGTTGAAGTACTTCCATAACTGTTAGGTTCATATGTGGGGGTTGGAGGGGAACCCACAATGGTTTGAGAGACCGGATGTATCTGGGGTACCGATGGGGGTACCCCTAATGGATAAGGGAGAAAAATAGGATATGATTGTTGGTGAGTGGGGGGAGGGTAATAAGAAGTCCCTCCATGTGGTTGAGGATACTGATTTGTTCCATAAGTAGGTGATTGGTGGCTATAAAGGTTGCGATGAGTCATAGAACCAGTCAACCCATCTATAACATGGGACATCCCATGTTTGTTCTAGCCAAATGGTATGGGTCTGGGTGCATCAGGTAATATTGTGTACAAGTAACATGATTGAGAATAGATGAGGTCAAACTATTGGGCCCTGTTGTTGGCTTCCTCTTCTGACTGAGGAAAAATGGATGCTCATATTTGGTAATGACAGAGACGAGCGATTTGAGAAACCGATCGAGGCATTGCTCTTTAATGTTTTATGCTTTACACAAACTACGTCATCGATGCCATTCATGGATGTGGTTGGCAATATGGATAGCAGTGGTTTGTTTGAATTTAGAGAGAAGTTCTAAGCCAGTATCATGATGCAATGGTCATTGAAAAAAGGACAGAAAGGCCTTGGCCAATGATTCAAAGGTCACATGGGACCCTGATTTTTCATCCACATACCATTTGGTTGATGACCCAGTGAGATTTATTTGAAATAACCTCAAGCAGACGGAATCATCCATGATGTTGTTTGAAAATCACCATAAGTGGAAGGTCATAACATGGTTGGTGGAATCTTCCTCTCGTTTTACTTCAAAATTTGGAATATCTGAAGGTAATTTTGTAGGCATATTGGGCCAATTGGGTTCATGCAGAATGGGATCATTCATGATTTTGGTTAAATCAGGAATGTTAAGTGATGCCAAGTATGGCATAGGGAGATTTGGAGGAGGATTAGTTCCATCCATTCTGTGTGTAGGTGATGGACCTGTCCCTTGAGAGGGATTTGGTCGGGTTGTACTTCTCCCTTGAGAATACATTTGACCCCTACCTCCTTATGAAGGAGAACTAATGGATGGATGGCCTTGGGTATTTGACCTAAGAAAAGTAGAACCAAGCAAATTTGATCCCGAAATAGTAGCACTCATAGGGGTGTGAGATAGTTGAGTTGGTGAGTTGGATATACTAAGGACTCGTCCTATGATAGGAGGTAGATTCCGCAATCGTCTAGAATGAAGGGGATCTTGTGGTTCCCCTATGGTTCCGACTAGAAAAGTGGATGTGTGAAAATGGTGACAAGAGAGAAATAAATGAACAAGAGCTTGTGACATTCAAAAAATGGTATAACTCATAATTGCATGTAATTAAATGAACTTGATACATAAATCAACTGTAAATAAAAAAGCATGTGGATAGGTGGATTTTGTCTGCGTGGGGAAACAATAAAAAAAAATGGTCACATCTTAAAATACCTATCATCCTTCCTCTCAATTAGCATTGAGCCTTCCAGTACCACTCAACAGTTGGGTCTAAAGCCACCATAAGAGGAACTAGTGAAGGTTGAAGTAATCAGTTATAATGAGGGGTAGAGGGTGCATATCCCAAAAGAGCTGGCAATATTTCCCAATATCCACACAAAATATGATCAAGGTGTGATTGCATCCCACAATCACCACCTAGGTGGATATCCTATGTTTGGCCACTAGGTACCTCAGTCAAATTGTGACATTTAGATTTTCGTCCTAAGAAATGGGTCACGGGCTGGATTCCCTCACAAGATTTGGGTGAGTCAAGGAGGGGTGGGAAGAAAAACCAGACCTTTTCCTTCGACCCTTCATGGGTATCTCCCTTCCTTATGGTGTAGGAACACTTGACTTGGAGGATTTGAAAGATCACTATTCTCAACTTATACTGTTTGAAAATGTGAGAACCTGATAATGGGGGGTTATTTGGATGCCTACCCTTGAGATCCTACCTAGACTAAATAGTTTTTGTTGGCACCTCTTGTGGAGGACAATTTAGTGTGTTCTTATAAAAATTTTAGATGTGGTGGGCTGAGAGATTGGGGGCATGGACCAATCTCGTTTTAACTTAACTTGGTGTGGATAATTTCCAAACAAGTAGTCAGATCTTTCAGAATTCCTTTGGCAAAATTCTACTTCGACCTACACTATTCTAAGAGAAATTATGTGTGTGAGGAGTGGCTTTGTGTGCAAGAAAGTGAAAAGTGTGAAAAATATTTTAATAAGTTAAGTGTGATATTGCAACATCTAGACTTCTTGTGGTCCTTACAAATCTTCTTACCTAGCTTACTATGTGTCTTTGGTACAACCTTGCAGAATATTTAAAGCCCTAAAGAACTAGCAATGTGGACATATGGGTCCTTACAAATCCTTTAAACTTCCTAGAATGTTGTCTACACTAAGAAATATTTTGAAACTATCCTATAATTGTAGACACGTGGGTATGTATGGGCCCATTACTTGATCTTTTAAACTTTCCTAGAGTGTTGTCTACACTAAGAAAGCATTTAGAAAATATCCTCAAATTACAAACATATGGGTATGTATGGGCCCTTACAGAACTTTAAGATGATTTCAAAAACTAAGAGGAACCCTAGGGGGGCTTTGTCTTCTGCTAAATGATTTTTAAAGGGAGATGGAATTTGTTTTCAACTACCTTTTATGATTCCCAAGATCACACTAGGGTGTGGGGGAAGAGCATACTTGAGGGTTAAAATTGATTTCTGGTCCCAAATTATTTGATTGATGGTGTTTAAAAAAGAAATAACTTCAATTGAAAATTTTAAATGCCAAATGAGCCATCCATGTGGCAACAAAGGAAAAGAGAAGAACAATGATTCCTTTTTACCCCTATGTTCTTATGTTAGCTAACATTTCTTGTGGGAAAGGACTCTAAGTGAAGTGTAGTTTCTTTACAAAGTGTAGGAAAATAAAATCTAAAGGCTAGGGGCCCTCAAACCATTCATAAAAACCCTTACAATTTGAGAAAAATGGAATTATGCATGGGCTATAGTTCTCAAAGGTGCACAGAGGGAGTAGAGTGCGCATAGGAAAGAATTTTTTGACACGCATAGTGCACAAAGTGTGTGTCTATGGGCCTTGGAATTCGTGCACTTCCTGTCATGCATCGGGGAAGAAATTTCCAAGCGAAATACTCTTCCCTTGGCTCTGAATTTTGACTTTGGCAGGTTGGGCTAGGCCCATTTTGGTACCTGTATATCAAAAAAATAAAAATGAAGTGCTCTCAAGACTTAAATAAACAAGAATTTGATACTGATCCCCAGTATGGTCGCCAATATGTTGTTTTGGTTTTGTCACATGGGTGAGAAAAAACACAACACTTGCATACTTAGTTAAGCCAGCTAAAGAATACAATAGTTTGTAAGTTGATTAGATAACCAAATACACATGAAAGTTAAAAAACTAAAAACTAAAAACAACTAAGAAATAAATGTTAGAGAAACATGAATAACTAGAACCATGAAAGAAAAAAATGACAAATATATATCTACCAATGGATCAATATATTGATAGGCTAAACACTACAGAGAAAGGCAAGGACTTTTGAATACCCTCTTCCTCCTTGGGAGGGCTCTTGAGTTCCCTAATAGAGATCTCTTCTCTTCATACAATGGAAGAAAAGACAATGGCGAAGAAATACAATGCCAATTCCCTCAAGAGGTGAGTGGAATGGCTTATTGTAATGGTGCTTGAATGATTCAAAGAGAAAAGAGGATTCCCAAAGAAGAATTCTTGTAGCATAAAAATACCTTGAAGTTCTTATTTTTCTAGCACATCCATGGCACATATTTATAGCATCCGTTCATGGCAATATATAATTGGTTTATAGTGTGAACAAGGGGCCTTTTAGGGCACTCTCTAGTCCTTGAGCAACCTCCAAGCTAGATTTTTCTAAGATATGAGTGTCTGAACGTGTTGGGGATCAAACTAGAAGTGGTTGAGAGGCCGACAAGATTCATAAATGAACCGTTCATAGCAGTGTGTGTTGGAATTACTAAAACAGCTGAGAGGGGGGGGGTGAATCAGTTGTTATTGAGCTTAAACAGTACTAACAATCTTAAAATATTATTACTCTTTCTTCAAGTGATCATCAACAGTATACAACATATGAAAAGTAAAAGTAAAGAGCATCAGTCACACATAAATTATACACAGAGACAGATTTTCACAAGGAAACCCATAAAGGGAGAAAACCTCTTCTTCTTCTTGGAAATGGTAGGCAGTCTTTTAAGTTCTGTACATCATTTACAATTGAGAACCAACTCAATGTGAGGCTGCTACCTCTGTTTTACAAGCTGCAACTTGTTTGAGAGCACCAACTCTCTGGTTTTTCTAGCATCCACTAGAAGAAAGCACCAACTCCCTGGTTTCTCTAGCACCAACTAGAAGGAAGCACCAACTCCCTAGTGTTTCCAGCACCAAATGGATGGAAGCACCAACTTCCAATCATATAGGCACCAACCTGTATCATAGAGAACAAGAGTTCTCCCTTGCGCCACCCTGCCACCCTAGTTTCTCTGGATGCCACCAGATGGAAGCTACAACTCCCTGAGTTCAAGAACCCACTTGAACCTCTTAGGACAACAGTCCTCCCAACCACCTCCCAACCACCCTGAAATATTAAAGTATGAATACACTGACAACTACACAGATAAATCAATTCTTACCAATCTTTCTCTGTATCTGATTTTCAACAAACTATTCTGCAATTCTTCTCTTCTTCTGTTTGTTTAGCAGGTCTGCTCTGCATCAAATTTTTATGTCATTCTGCTCTTCTTCTGCTCTGTCTGTCATTTTTCTCTGCTTATTCTCTACCTTTCATCTCACTTTGCACATTTTCTCAATTTCATGCTATGCCTCTGCTCATTTTTGTTTTCACTATTTATTCATTTTCCCTTCCAAATCACCAACCACTTACAATCTATCTCATTTTCTTTTATACACACATCCCTGACGGTTCCACTTCGCCTTCCCTTAGGAAAAAAAAGAACACATGTCCTAGTAACTGAAACCCTAA
Organism: Picea engelmannii; assembly: GCA_009831015.1. NCBI lineage: Eukaryota > Viridiplantae > Streptophyta > Pinopsida > Pinales > Pinaceae > Picea > Picea engelmannii. The sequence goes on from ML788940.1 coordinate 383,830, forward strand.
CTGATTTGAAATCATGAGTCTGTTTAGTTTATCGGATTCATAACTGAGGAGTTAAACGTGTGTGAGAGAACAATAACCCTTAGATCTCATTCAAGTCTTATATGCACCGTTAGATAACTTTTATTATTCTTGTTTCAGCATTTCGGCATTCCTTTGCCCAAGTGTCTCGAAACTTTCATGTCGCGATCTCTGAAACTCCGAAATGGAGCTTATCTGGACTAACTCCTTCTCTTCCCATGACCAAGGGCTGTGACCATAGCTTTATGCGAAAGGCACTTTCATGATTTCGCATGTCGCGAATTCGTAATTCAAGTTGCTTTGTTTCTTTTATTTCTCCTTATTGCGATTTGCGAAACTCCGACACAGAGTTGAACCAACGGTCCAGATATGAACTCGTTTCAACGGCTACGATTGGATCGCAATATCGCATATCGCAAAATCAGGATTCTTGTTGCATTTGTTTATTTTCCTCTTTAAGTTGTGATTCACGAAACTCCGACACGGGATATGATCAATGGTCCAGGTATGACCTTGTCTCAACGGCTACGATTGAGTCATGATATCGCATATCGCGAAATCAGGATGCTTGACCTTTGTTTCTTTCATTTTGAAATCGTGATTCGCGAAACTCCAAAACAGGTTGTGATCAACGGTCCTGGTTCCCTCTTGTTTCAACGGTTACAATTGAATCGCGATATCGCATATCGTGAAATCATAAGTCTTGTTGCATTGTTTCTTTGACATCTCCAACATGTGATCCTTGAAACTCCGACATGAATTTAGAATCAACGGTCTAGATTCATTCTCGATTCAATGGCTGCGATTAAAGCGGAATTTCGCATATCGCGAAATCGGGATTCCTATGGATGAAATTACAAAACTTCTTCAACTCTCGATCCCCAATACTCCGACAAGGACTAGGATCTATGGTCCAGATTCATTATGGATTCAATGACTACGATTGAATCATGATCTTGTTGCAACGAGATTCCTGTCTGATACAAACTTGCCATCAATGACAACCATTCACTGTATGTTCAATATGTGCCAACAATCTCGCTGTTTGTTCAATATTTTCCAACAATCTCCCCCTTTGGCATTGATGGAAACATAAGCAACCATATGTATTCAGACTCGACTCTGCTCTGCATTCGGACTCGACTCTGCTCTCGAAACATTTGAACTCGACTCCTTTCTCCCCCATTGACATCAATGTCAAAGAAGAAACATTCTCCCCCTGTCGTCCATAAGTATCTAGGAAATACACCAGATATTCAATAAATATTCCCCCTAACCAGGTGAAAATTTTAAACACAAGAAATCATAACCCCCAGCTTTTGACAAAGATATCCAAAAGGAGTCACTGCTAATGGTTTAGTAAAAATATCAGCAATTTGTTCTGTAGAGGGTATATAGTTCAGTTGAACAATTCTGTTTGTAACTTGTTCTCTGAGAAAATGATACTTTATAGCAATATGCTTAGTCTTGGAATGAAGAACAAGATTCTTGGAGACACTTATGGCACTGGTGTTATCACAATGAATTGGAATAGGATCAGTGTAAGTTACCTTCATATCTGCAAGAGTTTGTATCATCCATAAGATTTGTGTGCAACAAGTAGCAGCAGCAATGTATTCTGCCTCTGTAGTGGATAATGAAATGGATCCTTTCTTTTTACTAACCCATGCAACTAATGAGTCACCCAGAAAAAATGCTCCTCCACTGGTGCTTTTTCTCTCATCAACACAGTTAGCCCAGTCTGCATCTGAATAGGCAGTTAATTGGAAATTCTGATTTCTAGGGTACCACAGTCCATATGTCATTTTTCCCTTCAGATATTTGAATATTCTTTTGACAGCTACAAAATGACTTTGTTTAGGAGCAGACTGAAAATGACCTACCATTCCAACAACTTGCATTATATCAGGACGAGATGTACAGAAGACTGCCTATCATTGAGCGATATGTCCTTTGATCAACATCAGGTGAGATATCATCTTTGCTCATCTTGCAACCAACCACCATAGGTGTGCTGACTGTAGAGGAATCTTCCATCTGAAATTTCTTCAATATTTCTTTCAAATATTTTTCTTGAGAAATAAA
>ML788941.1:0-10571 GCA_009831015.1 Picea engelmannii
CTATCGTAAATTAGACTTAAAGGACAATGGCCAAAGAAGGAAAATGGTATGAGAGGGACAAAAACTAGATTGTTCCCTCATCTTCCTTGTCAATAAGTTTTTGGGGACCAAAACCTCTCAATTGGAGAGGTGTGATTCAAAATAGAAAACCTAGTTTCGCACACGTCGCAATTGCGACATACATTTTCACAAACATGGCAAGAGCGACGTTAACGTGGCAAGACCGACGTTAACATGGCAATTGCGACATACATCTTCACAAACGTGGCAAGAGCGACGTTCTAGTGGAAAACGTGGCAAGACCGATGTTAATGTGGCAAGAGCGACGTTAACATCGCAATTGCGACATACATCTTCACAAACGTGGTAAGAGAGACGTTCTAGTGGAAAACGTGGCAAGAGCGACGTTCCAGTGGAAAACGTGGCAAGAGCGACGTTAACGTGGCAATTGCGACATACATCTTCACAAACGTGGCAAGAGCGACCTTAACGTCGCAAGAGAGACGTTCCAGTGGAAAACGTCGCAAGAGCGACGTTCCAATGGAAAACGTGGCAATAGCGACGTTAACGTCGCAAGAGCGACGTTATCGGGCAACATGAATTTTTTTTTTTATAAATTTCCTCTATTTTGCGACAATATGGACAATTTTGTCCATAACACCGCAAATAAAACGTCGGAATTTTTACAATATGTAGTAGTGAATGTCCCCTAGCATGGTAGATCTTGTTTCAACGAGAAAAACATGGTCAAAATCAGGTTTACTCTCTAGTAGGAGAGTAGGATTGATCAATGATGAGGTCAGATCAACCACCTTGGAATTCTCCAGAGGAAGAGTGGGATTGACCGATGATCTAACCAAAGAAACCACTTTGGCACTCGTCAGAGGAAGAGTGGGATTGATCAATGATGTAATCCGAGCAACCACTTTGGAACTTGTTAGAGGAGGAGTGGGATTGACCGATTAAGTTACCAGGGAAACCACTTTGGCACTCTTCGGATGAAGGGTGGGACTGACCGAGGAAGGAACTTGATCAGTCACTTTAGCACTCATTAGAGGAGGAGTGGGATCGACCGATGAAGTAAACGGAGAAACCAATTTGACACTTCTCAAAGGAGGAGTGGGATCGAACGATGGTGAAGTCAGGTTGACCACTTTGACACTCTTAGGATGAAGGGTGGGAATGACCAATGACGGGACTGGATCAGTCACTTGGGTTTCACTGTCTAGATGAAAAGTGAGGCTGATTGATGATGGAACTTGATCAACTAATTTGGTGAGTGGTTCAACCAAGGATGAAACTAGAGTGAACACCTGATCAACCAGAATAATTGAGGATGGAACCGGATTTACCAATCCACCAACTAACGATGGGTTTGGAGAAATAATATTATAACCTTTTGGAAGTTGAAGTTTTTCCAAAAGAGAAGAAGCCTCGTCCATGTGAGGAAAAAGGTGAGAGTAATGGTCACCTTTGCATAACATGCAAGGGAATTTGACAATTGTCTTCTTCTTACCAACCTTACTAGTTGACGGGGTATCACCAGCATGACTGGCAGGGGCCGATGACATGGAATACCACATTTCTAAGACCTCAGGAATACTAGGGAAATCCCTTAGAAAATGGTCACCCTTACAAAGAATGCAAGGGAATTTGGGTTTCAGATTCTTCGTTTTAACCTTATCTACATTATCAACACTCCCAGTACTATTAACAATATCTAGTTGCTTACATCCAACATTTTATGTAGCTGGAGACTTGGTCCCTTTCTAGTTCTTCTTCCTCCCTTTCTGTTTCTTCTTCTTCTTATCAATCTGGCTACTCACTTGAGAGCTTTCACTAGGCAAAGAAGGATAAATGGGAGGAGACCTGATGAGCGAAGAAGGAGAAAGGTTGACATGAGGTTGATGTGTGGATAGTGTGATTACACTTGAAGCACTTGCATTCAAGATCACCAGAGTGGAAAAAAAACATATCGGTAACCCAATTGTGAGACCTGGAAGGCTCAAAGTAGCAATGTAAGGAGGACCAACATTTTTGTAATAAGGAAAAACAAAGGGTTCCCCTGGAAAGAGGTTACTTCATTGGTCATTCCGGAAAATGACGCCATAAAAATAAAAATCCAACCTAGATTTTGCTAGGGAGAACAAACACTACATGCTAAAAATCTTTTAAGAATGCAAGAAAACAAAACCTTCTCATAATGAGCACACTATTGGATTACTTGGGGGGGGGGGGTGAATCATTAATAGAGAAATTTAATCCTTTTTAACCATATAATCCAAGTGTTATATCAATGAAGAATTATCATCCATTAAATGTAGATTAAATAAGCAAGGAACAAATGAACAAACATACACATACATAGTACACCAGTGTTTTACGTGGAAACCCAAATCGGGATAAAACCATGGAATGTTTTTTCTTATATGTCTTGAAGAATTACATTCATTGGAAGAACTAACATCTTTTGTTTTCCAGCTGCAAATGGAAAGAGGCTCCAACCCCCCAATTTTTCAAGGTACAACCTGAGGGAAGCTCCAACTCCCCAATTCTCTAGCTACAACTAGAAGGAGGCTACAACCCCCTATGTTCTCCAGCTACAACCAGAAGGTGGATACAACCACTTGTCCTTGCCCCATCCTACCACCCTGAAGTAGAAGTAGAATGATGGAACCATTGTCAACCTATCACTATAAGATATACCACTGTAAACCTGTACCAATAAATTTGAAGCATGCATCAACCATGCATCAACCTGTAATCAACCTGTACCATAAACAAGTGCATCAACCATGCACCAACCTATACCAAATAACCTATAATCAACCTATACCATAAACAGGTGCATCCAACCATGTACCAATTATGTACCAATCATGTGTCAACTACTCATCAACTATATGCCTCATGTATGTGCTAACTCATCAACTACTTGTCTCAACCATGTACTCAACATGTACCTCAACCAAAATCCCTCATCAATTTCATCATCCAAATTTGATTTCTAGCTATATAATAGACCTGGTGTATATGATCACATTTCTGCAAACCTTCCTTAACTTCGACAACAAGAGAGTATCATTTTCATCAAACTTTTCTTTAGTTTCACATGCATAGTTTTGGATTAGTCAACAACCCTAACTTGAAGTAATCATAACATTGTACCTGTAATGTATAAAGATCTAAAACTGATACACAAGTTTCTTCAATGTGTTTTGTGAAATTCCTTAAGGTTTCATTACTTGGAACCTCTCATAAAAGGAGTTATAGAAAAAATGGCATACCTTGCTGAATTCTTGCTTATTCTAGAGAGCGCCCTTGTAGAGCGTACCCCGCATGGAATATTTGTTGAATTGATCTGAAACTATTACAAAAAATACTATAGAATTTAACCTAACCAACACATTTGGTTTCATAGAATTTGGATCTGTTATGAAGAAGTTATGATGTTTTTACCTGAAACACCTGTTTTTGACTAGTTTCAGGACTAGCCACAAACCCTATTTTCCACGGAGTGTAACTCCAAAAATACAATGACCCACAAGCTGATTTTTTTACCTCATATACTTGGATATGTTTTAGATATATAATAGAACTTTCATGGTCTGATTCATTATATAAAATAAGTTATAGAAAAAATGGTGAGATGACTTGTATATAACATACCTTAGAAAGCACCATCAAAAGAATTTATCCTTCCTTGCATTTCAACCTTCTTTTCTTCACCTTCCCTCAAAATTTCAGTTTAGATATCCTTGGTTACCTCAAAAAACTATAGATATTCAATATTCTCAAGTTTCATTAAAATGAGAGAGCCTTGCCTCTTATTTATACTCTCCAAGTAGCTTCCTTAAAAACATCTTCTAGGTCACTTGGCCCCACTTTCCTTATTTTAGGGTTAACCCACTTCTAATTTCTCCATTAAATTTATTATTGAAATAATTTATTTTGTATTCAATTTGAATTATAATATACGCATTACTTCTCTTTATTATTTACCTTTTAAAATCTCTTAATCCACTTTGACTACTTTGACCTTTTGGGGCTTATAGATGACATATGAGGGTCCTCCAACTTCGTAAGGCCATAACTCTCAAACCATGAGGATTTATGTGATGTTCCACATACCACCAGAAATGGAATGACATGTAATATCCATATAGAATATTATTATTGAAAAATATATCATAACCCATACTGTTATCCATCAAACAAACTTGGGTCCATTACCCAAACCTGGGGTCTCCAACTTCTTATGGCCATAACTCTCTAACCGTGAGGAGTTATGTGATGTTCCACATACCAATGGAAATGGAATGACAAGAAATATCGATCTAGGATAGTTTTCCTGAAAAATTGATTGTCCTTCATCTCATTACTCCACAATTATGCATGGGTTCTCTTACTCTGCAAAGCGTCTTCCCGTGAGGGCTTTCACCATAAGGGGACCACTTTGGAGTTCATCCATATTTACTTATTATCAACCATGAAAAGACAATAATGAGTCATCTTTACATAAAACAATCTTGGGTTCATTACCCAAACCTTTGTGTTTTGGGGCTTTCTTCAAGGGTTGACATCAATGACAACCAACATTAATCAACAATATCCCCCTTTGGCATTGATGGAAACACTCTGATGCAATACCAAAATCATATCACTCATGCTCCCCCTGAAACCATGCCTCTGTCCTTTGTATATGATAAATTTTCCTTCATCCTCTGCATCTGATAAATCTGCTCCCCCTAGAACCATGCCTCTGTCCTTTGCATCTGATAAATCTCTACCACTTTGTTATCAATGGCAAAGGTATATTTTCATTCGGGGTTTCTCCCCCGGATTGAACTGTCCTCTTATGGTGCTTCCTCGTGTACAACTAATACATATAAGATAAGAATTAAAAAATCATTCAAAAAAATTCATTTTGGAGAAGAAATAAGTCCAAGTCTTTGGCAAAGATATTCAAAGGATTCTCGTGGAAGTGGTTTTGTAAAGATGTCTGCCACTTGTTATTTTGTTCCCACATACTCAACTTTGATGTTTTTTTCTGCAACCTATTCCCGTAGAAAGTGATACTTGATTGGAATGTGATTTATCTTGGAGTGCATAAACAAGTTTTTTGAGATATTGATGGCACTTGTATTGTCACAATATATTGGAATGGGCTCATCATACTCAACCTGTATATATGTCAAAGTTTGTTTCATCCAAAGAACCTGTGTACAACATGTTGTTGCTGCAATATACTCTACCTCGGTTGTAGATAGAGATATTGATGATTGTTTCTTTCTTGGCCATGATACCAAATAGTCACCTAAGTAGAACACTGCTCCACTGGTGCTTCATCAGTCATCAATACAACCTGCCCAATCTGCATCTGTGTAAGAAATAACTGATAGATCTTTTCCTTTTGGATACCATAATCCAAACTCTTATGTTCCTTTGAGATATCTGAAAATCCTCTTTACTACTAATACATGTGATTCCTTTGGTGCTGCATCAAATCGTGCCACCTATCTAACTACTTGCATTACATCTAGTCTGGATGTTGTCACATATAGTAGGTTGCCAATCATTGACCTATATTTCCTCTGATCTATAGACTTCGAATCATCATCCTTTCTCAACTTACAATTGGTTTGCATGGGAGTGATAATTGGTTTGAAATCTTTCATTCCGAACCTCTTTAGAATTTCTCTGATATACTTGGTTTGAGAAATAAAAATTCCTTGGTTTCTTTGACGTATCTGAAGTCCTAGAAAGAAGGATAGCTCTCCAAGTAATGACATTTCAAATTCATTCTGTGTGTCTTTTACAAATTTCTGGCTTAACTTGTCATCATCACTACCAAAAATAATATCATCAACATAAACTTCAATTAATAAAATATTACCTTGACTTACCTTGATGTAGAGGTTGTTGTCTGCACTTCCTTTTCTGAACCCTGCCTTCTGCAGATACTTATCTAGTCTAGAGTACCATGCTCTAAGAACCTATTTTAGACCATACAATGCCTTCTTTAATTTACATACATAGTTTGTGTTCTCTGACAACTGAAATCCTTCTAGTTATTCAATGTAGACTTCTTCTTCAAGTTCCTCATTCAGAAAAGATTATTTTACATCCATCTGATATACTTTAACATTTTTGGAGCATGCATAAGCTAAAAGTAAATGGATTTCTTCCATTATGGAAACTGGGGAAAATGTCTCTTCAAAGTTGATTCCTTCAATTTGTGCATATCCTTTACATACCAATCTAGCTTTGTTCCTTGTAATTTGTGCATCTTCATTCAATTTATTCTTGAAAACCCATTTTGTGCCAATCACATTCTTATTCTTTGGTCTTGGAACCAATTCCCAAGTGTCATTTTTATCTATTTGATGAAATTCTTCATCCATGTCCTTATTCGAAAATTCATCCTTGCTGGCTTCTTCAAAGAAGTTTGGTTCAATTGTAGATAAGAGTGCTAGGTGTGTTTGTTCTAGTGAATGGATTTTTCTTCTAGTGTCAACTCATGCATCTTTGTTTCCAATAATCTGATCTGAAGGATGATTCTTCTGTACTTGTTTGTTAGGTGTCTTTGGAGATACTTTATGAACTTTCTCTTCTTCTTCTGTTGGATTCTCTTCATCTTCATATTCCTCTTATACTTATTTTTCATCTTCTTCCTTGAAATGTTGTTCCATTGGTTTGTTTTCTTCTTCCTTAGATTTTGCTCTGCCTGTTTCATCAATTGTTACATTGATTCTTTCCACAACTTTATTCAATCTTAGATTGTAACACTTGTATGCTTTCCTTGTAATTAAGTAACCAACAAGTATTCCCTTGAGGTTCTTTAGGAGGGACTGTCATTCTTCAATCCTTGTCCATGTGTCCAAAATTGTTACATTTGTAACATTCCACTTCAGTGCTCAAAGATTCAAACTTGTTGTAACGTCTTCTTTGTGTGTCACTAGGTATCCTTGAATAATCCCTTTGTGTATAACTCTCAAAGTTGTTACTGTTCTTGTTGTTAGCTCTGCAATTCACAACTTTATGTCCAAAATTATTACATGCATAACATAAACAAAAAAATATAGTTTGATACCTAGGAGTTGAAGATATTCTGAAAGGAGGTTCTCTTATGAATCCTTCTTCTCCTTGAGGCCTATCTGTCTGTTGTTGATTCTGAAATCTGAATCTTCTTGGTGGAGGAGTGCCCCTGTAATCTTCCTTTTATATCTTCCTATCCTCTTTGATTGTTTCTACATAGCTCTTTGGATTTGTTTCTTGCTCTGTTGTTTTGGAGCTTGATCCCTTTTCAGTCTAATTGTATCCAAGTCTGAACTTGTCAAGATGAGATTTTTGACTGCTAATAATGTCATTCAGAATTTTTGAGCTATTCTACATATTTGTATTTTGAATATCCTTTCTTAGTGTGACAATGTCTTCTTCCAAGTTTCCAATTATCTTGTCCTTTTCTTCTAGTTGTTCTTTGAGTGCTTCTTCAATTCTTTTATCTTCTTTTATTTTAACCTTCAATGTTGTGATCATTTGTTCTAGTTCTTGAGTGTCCTTTTTCTTGTCTAGTTTTGCTTGTAGTTTCTTGTTTTTCTTCTTTTCTCTTCTGATAACTTCTATGGAACACATTAATTCTTCTTGATAGTCAACTTCTGCCTCTTCAATTTCTTCTTCGACTTCTTCACATTCTTCTTCGGCTTCTTCATATTCTTCTTCGGAGTCTTCTTTGTCAGAGTCTTTTACTGCCATGAATAGAACTCTTTTTCTCTCATTGTCACTGACTTCATCTTCATCTGATGATGAGATGTCTTCTTTGGTGTAAAAGATTTTCTTGAAAACTTTCTTTGTAGTTATTTTTCCTTTATATGTGTGTTTTCCTTTTGAGTAACCTTCATCATTTTGCTTTTTCTTATGAGGAAATTTGTTAGCAAAATGACCAATACCATCACAATTAAAACAAATTAAAGGGAGCTTACTTCTATACCTACTGTTGGCTCCCTTTTTTAGTCTTTTGACGAAGTTGGCCACTTCTTCATCATCTTTCGAGGCGTCACTATTGCTGCTATATTATTCTTGTTCCTTTTTCTTTTTCTTTGATATTTTGGATGCCTTGAAGGATGTTTCTTTTACATCTAGATTTTCCTTCTCAGTTCTCATTTCATATGCTGTGAAGATTCCATGCAGTTCGTCCATTCTTATTGAGTCCAGATCTGATCTTTCTTCTAGTGCTGATATCTTAGGGTTGAATCTGATAGGAAGAAATCTTAGTATCTTTTGAACAATTATAGATTCTTCAATTTCTTCTCCCAATCCTATGATTCCATTCACTATTTCATTTACTCGTAAGAAGTAGGTTGTGATATCTTAATACTCCTTAATTTGTAGTTGTTCAAAGTAACCTTTGTAAGTCTAAAGCTTTGTTTCTTTGACTTTTGTATCTCCTTCATAAATATTTTGAAGCTTGTCCCAAATCTCTTTAGTGAATTTACAGTGTGCAACTTTGGTGAATACTATATCACTGAGACCATTCAAAAGTGCATTTGTGACTTTGGAATTATTCTCATCGAGTTTTATTTCTTTTTCATTTGTTGGTGGAACTGCTAGTGCCGTGTATCCATCTATAATTGATTGCCAAAATTGAAATCCCTATGCCTGTATATATGTCCTCATCCTTATGCTCCAAAAATAATACTTTTGTCCATCAAACTATGGTATTCCATTTTTATATGATTTAGTACTCTCCATGATCTACCTTTCAGTGGCTAAACTAATTTCTAAAGGAACCCACTTTGATACCAATTGTTGGATTACTGAGAGGGGGGGTGAATCAGTAATAGAGAAATTTAATCCTTTTTAACCATACAATCCAAGTGTTATATCAATGAAGCATTATCATCCAATAATTGCAGAGTAAATAAGCAATGAACAAATGAACAAAAATACACATACACAGTACACCAGTGTTTTACGTGGAAACCCAAATCGGGATAAAACCATGGAATGCTTTTTCTTATATGTCTTGAAGAATTACATTCATTGGAAGCACCAACTTCCATTTTTTTCTAGCTGTAACTAGAAGGAGGCTCCAACCCCCTAGTTTCTCAGGCTACAACCTGAGGAAATCTCCAACTCCCCAATTCTCTGGCTACAACCAGAAGGAGGCTACAACCCTCTATGTTCTCCGACTACAACTGAAAGGTGGCTACAACCACCTGTCCTTTCCCCGTCCTACCACACTGAAGTAGAAGTAGAAGGATGGAACCACTATCAACCTATCACTGTGATATATACCATTGTAAACCTATACCAATAAATATGAAACATGTATCAACCATGCATCAACCTGTACCTCAACCTGTAATCAACCTGTACCATAAACAAGTGGATCAACCATGCACCAACCTGTACCAAATAACCTGTAATCAACATGTACCATAAACAAGTGCATCCAACCATGTACCAAGTATGTACCAATCATGTGTCAACTAATCATCAACTTTACTCGTCAATATGTACCAACATCATCAACTATACACCTCATGTATGTGCCAACTCATCAACTACTTGTCTCAACCATGTACTCAACATGTACCTCAACCAAAATCCCTCATCAATTTCATCATCCAAATCTGATTTGTAGCTATGTAATAGACCTAATGTATATGATCACATTCCTGCAAACCTTCCTTAACTTCAACAATAAGAGACTATCATTTTCATCAAACTTTTCTTTAGTCTCACATGCCTAGTTTTGGATTAGTCAACAACCCTAACTTGAAGTAATCATAACTTTGTACCTGTGATGTATAAAGTTATGAAAGTGATATACAATTTTCTTCAGTGCGTTTTATGTGATGACTCCAGGTTTCATTGCTTGGAACCTCTCAGAAAAGGCGTTATATCAAAAATGGCATACCTTGTTGAATTCTGTCTTATTCTAGAGAGAAACCTTGTAGAGCATGCCCCACGCGTAATATTTGTTGAATTGATCTAAAAATGTTACATAGAATACTACATACTATACCCTAACCAACACATTTTGTTTCACTAAATTTGGATCTGTTATGAAGAAGTTATGAAGTTGTTACCCAAAACACCTATTTTTACTAGTTTCGGGACTAGCCACAAACCCTATATTCCACGGAGTGTAAATCCAAAAATACAATGACCCACAAGCTAAATTTTTTACCACAGATACTTGGATAAGTTTTCTCAATTTATTATAAATTTCACGGTATGAATCATTATAGAAAACAAGTTATAGTGAAAATGGTGAGATGACCTGTAAATAACATACCTTAGAAAGCACCATCAAAATAATTTATCCTTCCTTGCATTTCGGCCTTCTTTTCCTCACCTTCCCTCACAATTTAGGCTTATATATCCTTGGTTACCTCAGAAACCTATAGATATTCAATATGATCAAGTGTGATTAAAATGAGAGAGCCTTGTCTCTTATTTATACTCTCCAAGTAGTTTCCTTAAAAACATCTTCTAGGTCACTTGGCCCCACTTTCCTTATTTTAGGGTTAACCCACTTCTAATTTCTCCATTAAATTTATTAT
>ML788941.1:25295-42148 GCA_009831015.1 Picea engelmannii
TGGCCATGTGTCCAAAATTGTTACATTTGTAACATTCCACTTCAGTGCTCAAGGATTCAAACCTATTGTAACTTCTTCTTTGTGTTTCACTAGGTCTTCTTGAATAACCCCTTTGTGTATGACTCTCAAAGTAGTTATTGTTCATGTTGTTAGCTCTGCAATATACAACTTTATGTCCAAAATTATTACAAGCATAACATAAACCAAAAAATATAGTTTGATACCTAGTAGTTGAAGATCTTATGAAAGGAGGTTCTCTTATGAATCCTTCTTCTTCTTGAGGCCTGTCTATCTGTTGTTGATTCTGAAATCTGAATCTTCTTGGTGGAGGAGTGTCCCTGTAATATTCCTTGTATATCTCTTTATCCCCTTTGATTGTTTCTGCATAAATTTTTGGATTTGTTTCTTGCTCTATTGTTTTGGAGTTTGATCCCTTTTATGTTTGATTGTATCCAAGTCCGGACTTGTCAAGATAAGATTTTTGACTGCTAATAATGTCATCTAGAACTTTTGAGCTATTCTGCATATTTTTCTTTTGAATATCCTTTCTTAGTGTGACAATCTCTGCCTCCAGGTTTCCAATGATCCCGTCCTTTCCTTCTAGCTGTTCTTTGAGTGATTCTTCAATTCTTTTATCTTCTTCTATTTGAACCTTCAATTTTGTAATCATTTGTTCTAGTTGTTGAGTGTCTTTTTTCTTAACTAGTTCTGCTTGTAGTTTCTTGTTTTTCTTCTTTTCTCTTCTGAAAACTTCTATGGCACTCATTAATTCTTCTTAGAAGTCAACTTCTGTCTCTTCAATTTCTTCTTCATATGCTTCTTCATATTCTTCTTTGGAGTCTTATTTATTAGATTCTTCTATTTCCATGAATAGAACTCTCCATTTTTCACTGTCACTGACTTCATCTTCATCTGATGATGAGATGTCTTCTTTGGTGCAAAAGTTTTTCTTGAAAACTTTATTTGTAGTTATTTTACCTTTATATGTTTGTCTGCCTTTTGAGTAACCTTCATCAATTCTCTTTTTATTATGAGGACATTTGTTAGCAAAATGACCAATACCATCACAATTAAAACAAATTAAAGGAAGCTTACCTTTGTACCTACTATTGGTTCCCTTGTTTAGTCTTTGGACGAAGTTGGCCACTTCTTCATCATCTTCCGAGATGTCATTGTTGCTGGTATATTCTTCTTGTTCCTTTTCCTTTTGCTTTGATCTTTTGGATGCTTTGAAGGCTGCTTCTTTTACATCTAGATTTTCCTGTTCAGTTCTCATCTCATATGGTATGAAGATTCCATGCAGTTCGTCCATGCTTATTGAGTTTAGATCTGATCTTTCTTATAGTGCTGATATATTAGGGTTGAATCTCATAGGAAGAGATCTTAGTACCTTTTTAACAATTACATATTCTTCGATTTCTTCTCCCAATCCTATGATTGCATTCACCATTTCATCGACTCGTAAGAAGTAGGTTGTGATATCTTCATCTTTCTTCATTTTTAGTTGTTCGAACTGACCTCTGTAAGTTTGAAGCTTTGTTGTTTTGACTTTTGAATCTCCTTCATAAATATTTCGAAGCTTGTCCTAGATCTCTTTAGTAGATTTACAATGTGCAACTTTGGTGAATAATGTATCACTGAGACCATTCAAAAGTGAATTTATGGTTTTGGAATTATTCTCACCGAGTTTCATTGCTTTGTCACTTGTTGGTGGAACTGCTGGTGTTGTGTATCCATCTACAATTGATTGCCAAACGTGAAATACCTGTGCCTATATATATGTCTTCATCCTTATGCTCCAAAAAACATACTTATGTCCATCAAACTGTGGTATTCCATTTTTATACAAGTTGGTACTCTCCATGATCTACCTTTCGGTGGTTAAACTGGTTTCTGAAGGAACTTGCTCTGATACCAATTGTTGGATTACTGATAGGGGGGGTGAATTAGTAATAACGTAATTATAATCATTTTCTTCAAATGTTATATCAATGTAGAATTATTATCCAATAATTAGTCGCATTAAATAAAAAATCACACACATACACAGTACACCAGTGTTTTACGTGGAAACCCAAATCGGGAGAAAACCACAGATTGATTTTTCTTATATGTCTTGAAGCATTACATTCATTGGAAGCACCACCTTCCTTTGTTTTCTAGATGCAACTGGAAGGAGGCTCCAACCTCCTAGTTTCTTAGGCTACAACCTGAGGGAAGCTCCAACTCCCCAAATCTCTGGCTACAACGAGAAAGAGGCTACAACCCCCAATGTTCTCCAACTACAACTAGAAGATGGCTACAACCACCTGTCCTTGCCTCGTCCTTCCACCCTGAAGTAGAAGTACAATGATGGAACCACTGTCACACTATCACTGTGAGATATACCACTATAAACCTGTACCAATAAATATGAACCATGCATCAACCTGTACCTCAATCTGTAACCAACCTGTACCACAAAAAGTGCATCAACGATGCACCAACCTGTAATCAACATGTACCATAAACAAGTGCATCAACCATGCACTAACCTGTAATCAACCTGTACCATAAAAAAGTGCATTGAACCATGTTCCAAGTATGTACCAATCATGTGTCAACTATTCATCAACTATGAATCATCAATATGTACCAACATCATCAACTATACACCTCATGTATGTGCGCCAACTCATAAACTACTTGTCTCAACCATGTACTCAACATGTGCCTCAACCAAAATCCCTCATCCATTTCATCATCCAAATCTGATTTGTAGCTCTATAATAGACTTGGTGTATATGATAACATTCCTACAAACCTTCCTTACATTTAAAAACAAGAGACTAGCATTTTCATCAAACTTTTGTTTAGTTTCACATGGCTAGTTTTGGATTAGTCAACAACCCTAACTTGAAGCAATCGTAGCTTTGAACCTGTAATGTATAAATATATGAAATTGATACACAATTTTATTCAATGTGTTTTGTACAATTCCTCAAAGTGGTACTACTTGGAACCTCTCAGAAAAGGATTTATAGAAAAAATGGCATACCTTGCTGAATTCTGGCGTATTCTAGAGAGTGACCTTGTAGAGCGTGCCCCACACAAAATGTTTGATGAAATGATATGAAACTATTAAAAAGAATACTAAATACTATACCCTAACCAACACAATTGGTCTCACAAAATTTGGATATGTATGAAGAATTTATGACGTTTTTACCTGAAACACCTGATTTTGACTAGTTTCAGGACTGGCCACAAACCCTATTTTCCACAGAGTGTAACTCCCAAAATAAAATGACCCACGAGATGAATTTTTAACCAAAGATACTTGGATATGTTTTCTCACTTTCATATAAATTTCAGGATCTGAATCATTATATAAAATAAGTTATAGAGAAAATGGTGAGATGACCTGAAAATAACATACCTTAGAAAGCACCATCAAAAGAATTTATCCTTCCTTGCATTTCGGCCTTCTTTTCTTCACTTTCCTCAGGATTTCGGCTTAGATATCATTTGTATACCTCAAAAACCTATATATATTCAATATGATCAAGTATGTTTCAAATGATATAGCCTTGCCTCTTATTTATACTTTCCAAGTAGCTTCCTTAAAAACATCTTCTAGGTCACTTGGCCCCACTTTCCTTATTTTAGGGTTGGGTCCACTTCTAATTTCTCCATTAAAATTATTATTGAAATAATTTATTTTGTATTCACTTTGAATTATAATACACTCATCACTTCAATTTATTATTTACTTTTAAAATCTCTTAAACCACTTGATTACTTTGACCTTTTGGGGCTTCTAGATGACATATGAGGGTCCTTCAACTTCGTAATGCCATAACTCTCAAACCATGAGGAGTTATGTGACATTCTACATACCACCAAAAATGGAATGACATGTACTATCCATATAGAATAGTATTATCTAAAAATATATCATAACTCATACCATTACCCAAACCTGGGGTCTCCAACTTCTCATGGCCATAACTCTCTAACAGTGAGGAATTATGTGACGTTCCACATACCACCGAAAATGACATGCCAAGAACTATCCATCTAGGATATTTTCCCTGAAAAATTCAATTTCCTTCATCTCATTATTCCACAATTAAGCATGGGTTCTCTTACTCCAGAAAACATCTCCCCGTGAGGGCTTTCACCATAACGGGACCACTTTGGAGTTCATCCATATTTACTTCTTATCAACCATGACAAGAAAATAATGAGTCATATTTACATCAAACACCATTACCCAAACTATTTTTCTATGGGTCTTTCTTCAAGGGTTGACATCAATGAAAACCAACCTTAATCAACACAAGAATCCAAGGAGTACAATGAAATGTAGAGAAGAATCTAAGAAACGATAGGGAGAAAGAGAAAACACTCAAAACTGTCTCGACAAAAACGTAGCTAGAAAAGGCAATTTTACATTTCTAAAAGAGGCTTCAAGATCTAATCAAGAAAAAATAGAGTTTCAAGAATATAAACCATCAATAAAAAATCCAAATAACTTCACAAACCATCCACAAATACTGGGTAAAGACTTCCACAAAATAGGCTAAAGCAATCTGAGCAGAAAAGGGAAAAAAACCTCCAAAACAGAGACTAGCGCTCCCTGTCTCAAGGGTACATAGCACTGAAACACTCCCTATATCACTATAGAGAATCACTGATGATATACCAGTGCTATGATATGGCCTACAGGGGGGCTTTGGTCCTCCCAGAAGCTCAGAAAAAGAGCCAAAAAATTGCAAAACATTCACCCAAAATGCATAAAAAATGGTGAAAATGCTAGTGAAGGTAGGAGAGGGATAATGGATCATGAACACACAAAAAAATTGATATGAAAGGTGGTAAAATTGCATGGAGAAACCAAGGAAATACAATAGTATTCCTTCCCTAGCGGAGTTGCCAATTTATGTTACAAGTGAATCCTCTTGCGCACAAGCGGATTCCCTCTTGGTCTCTAGATTCCTAAGGCCAAGACAAAAAAGTGCATAACATGCACACATAAATTATTTTTAGATCTATTTAAGATAATATACAAAGAAGAAGAAGAAAAATGTGTACCTTGTTAACGACATTTTGCCTCGCAAAGTCCAAGCTGAGCTCTAATCCTGAACTCCTCGATAGGTCTTGTAGAACAAACAAAGATACAAAGAAATTCCTATTCTATTGAGATTAGCTCAAATATAGATATATCTACTGAAGACACGTTCATGTGAAAAAAACATAAACTTGAAAGAAACAGGCCAAGCATGTATATGTATTAATGAGAACAAATGAAGAGTACTTACAATCCTTTGATGAAGGTGCAACACCTTCTTCCAGCTCTCCTTGTCCAACCCATTTGCTCAAGTAATCTACAATGATTATGCTCCAATGGAATCTCACTTATGGGATCATAAGTTTGGTGTAATTCTCAGTATCCATCTATCTCAATACCACTCATGCGATTATAAGTTCGGTATAATTCTCAATATCCATCCCTCAATACCACTCATGAGATCATAAGTTTGGTATAATTCTCAATCTCCATCCCTTCCTCTTCCATGGAAATCCCTCATTATATAGGATTTGGAGGCTTAACCACCATGGAGAGGATCTCTCATCATATCCACTAAGAAATGGATCTCTAAGATATTTATGGAGAAAATATCTCTTAAGGATTTTGGGGAGGAAATATCTCTGAAGGATTTTGAGGAAATATTAAACCATCCATGAGATCCTCCACCTTCCCTAAAAAATAGGAAACCAAATGTAAGGTGGATTCTCCCACTTAATTAATTTATTTTTTATGAATATTAATAATGATTCATGTGCACTTGGTTCTCACACTTAATCAATTTATTTTCCATGAATATTAATAATAATTCATGTGTACTTGGTATTTTGGCCTTCATGTAATATATCTCTCCTCCATATTCAATAGGGATTGTGACATAGGTTATTCCATGGTGTCAAGGTTTATGAGACACTTATATGACACTTTACGACACTTAGGGTGAGGTACCTAGGTGTGCAAATTTCATGTGTAAAAGTAATCAAGTGGGGCATTAATAACCTAAATGTCAAAAAGGATGGTTTTTACCTCGAGTTCAATGGGGAAAATTTGAAAGAGCCCTTCAGGAGAGGATGGTCATCCATCATAAGCTCTCAAAGTAATGGAAGATGGTATTATCTTGGGGGAGACGAGTTTCTACCGTATAGTTTTGGACATGATGCATGTGGATGCACCTTCATCAACGATGCATCGATGAACTACGATGTTCCAAATTTTAGCTGGTATATGGAAAGCTACCAAAGCAAGGAGATGGCGTTCCCAAAAATCTAGATCAAATGTGATAAGTCTAGTATCGTTGGGGCCGACTACCTCCATGGTGGAAATTAATGACTTCCGTTGAGTGGGACAGGTTTGAAGGACTTCCAATACTGACATGGTGGCATGGGATTGCACCTAGTCATTGACCAAACTGTAATTGTGTGTTTCCCTAGCCTAAGGGTTGTTGACATTCTGTCATAGTGGCATATGGGGAATGTGAAGGGGTGGTTCAGTTTTAGGGTGTGGAATCATCAAAGGTGGTCCAATTGTAACTAAAACTGCTTCTGAAGTGGTGGGAGTAGATTCAGGGGGTGCAGTGTATTGATGACTTGGCATTTGTAGAATAATTTTCTCTTCACTAGTGAGGAGGATAGTGCGTTCCGTAGGAGTGTCGGGGTTTTGATATTGTCCCATCTATGGGGGTGCAGGGTGTATCTCCTTTTGGGTATTCATCACCCCTTGGTGTGGAATAGGGTTCTGCAACACAACTAGGGGTGGTTGTTATGCATATTATTGTGGGGCCTGCTGAGGGGCAGGCGGTGCTGGGGGACGTGGTACATTCATGAATTCTTTCATCCATTTAAGGTTGACAATATGGGGAAAATGGTCATTATAATGGCCATGCTCACCACAAAGGGCACAAAGGAAGTTTGTTTGAACATTGTTGTTATTATTTCCTTGTCATTTGTTGTTATTGCCTCCTTGGGGATTTTGGTTTACATGATTCTGGTTTCCCCCAGCAGATTGGTTTTCTTGGGGGTTATTTCCCCTGGTCCTGGGTTATTATTGTTTCATTTTTTTCCTTTATTTTTGGAAGAATTAAGGGTTCGGTCTCGTATGGGCCCTTCAATGCATGATTGTTTAACGAGACCATAGAAGTTAAACTCTGTGGTTTTTTATATTTAGAGAGTTTGAAAACAACTTAAAGATGACTCCAATGTTGTCCTTTTTCATAATGTTAGTCTCGCAAGGTAGAAAAAGAGATAAATTATCATTCGAAAGATGCCCTTTTAAACCTTTTAACGAGTGGGAAAGGAAGAAAGATCACTCGACAATCTTTTCATGTTTAGAGAGACTGAAAAGAGTTTAAATAAGAATCTAGGGGGTTCCTTTTTCATGTATCCATGCGAGCCCGAAAAAGTGATAAAGTCTATTCGGTTACATTCTCATGTTTTTTCGAGCACAAGAAAGAACAAATACTAAGCTCGGTACTTTGCCCCCAGCTTGAAAACTAGTGGCTTAACTCCAGAATGATCATCGAAGGCTCGATACATTCCCCCCAAGCTTCAATTCATTCACTGACTTTGAGGTTGTCACCAATTTATGTACTAGATGGAGAAAAAGGATACAGGTGGATGAAAAGAAGGTTCAAATACGAGATCTAACAAAATAATCGACTCGACATGTACGAGATATGGAAAAATACTCGAATTGACAAGAGAGGTGACTATTTCATTTTTTAACATGCTTGACACATGAAAATAACTATGCTCAAGGCTCCAAGTTCAATCCCTAGATTTCTATTTCATTTTTTTAAGGAGCTTGCCACAAAAAGAAAAACTATGCTCAAGGCTCCGGGTTCAATCCCCATATTTTTGTTTCATTTTTTAACGAGCTTTCCATAGAGAGAAAAACTATGCTCAAGGCATTTGTGTCATTTTTTAACGAGCTTGCCACAAAGGGGAAAAACTATGCTCGTAACTTCTGTTTCATTTTTTAACGAGATTTCCACAAAGAAGAGAAACTATGATCGTGGCCTCTATTTCATTTTTTAATGAGATTTCCATAGAGAAGAGAATATATGCTCATAACCTTTGTTTCATATTTTAACTAGATTTCCACAGAGAAGAGAAACTATGCTTGTGACTTCTTCTTGATCATGGATTCCAAGAGGATAATTCTATGGAAGGAAAACATGTTTTTGGCATCAAAAGTCACTCCTAGATTTCTTGCAGGAGCAGAGCCTGACACCCATCAGTTTAATGTCACGATTTGTTTGAAAGGGGTGATCAAATGGAAGCAAACTTGGAAAAGTCGTCTCAACTCAGAAACTAGGCCAGGCATGCACGGGTGAGTGAGGTCTTAGATAAACTTCAAACAATGAGTTGTAGTAAGGGTGAGTAGGGGAAGACTTGCATGCGAAAAGTGCGAAGGACTATCATAAACATCAGGTTTGTAACAGACTGAAGGAGAAAGCATTTGAACGCAAGATCCTCTTACATTCAAACAAAAAAGACCAGAGAATACAATAATTTCACAACAAATCCTTTATCATAACATCACTGCAACAATCCACGCAAATCATTTGATCATGAACTCTCTGGTATGAGACGAAAACATATATGGAAAAGGGAGAACTGTTTGTCATAAAACAAGAAATCTCAAACATAGATACACAACCCAGAGAACTAGAATGCTTGCTGAAACTTTGCAGTCGGGAGCTTAGCTCTACCATCGATAGATACAAAAATGGCGAAAACGCCTTCATATACTCACACTAGCAACAACAACAAAATCGAGACATAGCATCAAAATCTTTGCGTCTTCATGGCTTCTGACAATCCGTAGCTGCAATCTTTGAATGGTCGTGCAACTTATGGCAGACACGATCGATATTTTGACAGTTTCATCGGCGAATCGACGTGCCTTTAATTCATTTCCATACTTTCCAATTATGGTGGAGGCGATGTCTAACCACCACCAACCGCTTCAATAACTGCTTCATTGGGATTGAGAACGGCCCGGCTAACTCAGCACTTCGGGATGTGGAAAACTCCTCGTGCTGCCACCTGACATAACTGAATAGATTGGCGAAAAGGCATATAGGCCAGTGCGAAGGATGGGGTGCATGACAGGAGTGGTGGTGCCAGATCATGAGGGCGTGAAGGAAGTGGTGATGTGTGAGAAGGGCGACAGAGGAGGGCACATGGAGGAAGACAATAGGAGAAAAAGGGGGGGGGAAGATGAGAGATAATGGATTTTCTCTTTGGTGAGAGGCTGACGTGGAAAGGAGCGGGACACATGGAAAGCAACGAGTGGATGATGAGAAGGAAGGAGGAACACGTAGACCAAAGAGGGGAGGTGGATGGATGATACACGACAGTAGGAGAAAGGTGGCTTTGGAAGATAACATGATGGGAGAAGAGCCCACGCAGGCTAAACACAGAGAAGCTAAGAATGATGGGATCGCGCGAGCGCCGTTGATCCGGGCACTAAGATCTCGGTCGTTGAAAAGTTGCGCCCCTGATTCCGGACCCCCCCCCCCCTCCGCTTAAAGGTAGAAAGTCGAGGGGGGTCTGGAATTTCCTTTACCGTTGTTGATCTGGGCGCTACGATCAGAGCTGTTGAAAAGTTGCGCCCCCGATTCCGGACCCCCCCCTCCGCTTAAAGGTAGAAAGGTGAGGGGGGTCTGGAATCTTGTATATGCCATTAATTTGGGTGCACGGATGCATGCCGTCTAGATCTGTTCACTATTTACCACGGGCACATTTACATATGAACTTAGGACAAGTGGGTTTTTAACCCTATCTCTTGCATTCTAACCCCCTTACAAGAAATATCATTAACATTTGGCTCCATGGGGGATAGAGTCATCCCTGTGATGCTATAAGAACATTTCTGCAGATCCAGTGCCTTACTGTTGGGCTATGGAGTCGTTTATTAAACTGAAAACAAAACAAAAACAATATTTACAAAAACAAAAGAGCCGACTGCGGCTTACAGAAAACATTTTTTCAAGAAATGCCCATTTATTGGGCCACTAAAAAATTATTTTCCTTCTAGATCCTGCAGCCTGTAAGTGTTGTTTGAAAATACTTCAAGGATATTGAAAGGACCAAACTAGAGGGAATCAAACTTTCCATGCTTGCCCCTATCCTGCCTAGGTGCGTCCCACTTGAGTACCAGGTCACCCTGCTTGAATTATTTCTTTTTGTTCTTCCTGTCAAAAGCCTGTTTGATCTTCTGCTGATGATTGCAGGATCTATCCATGACCTGTTCTTTGATCTGTTGCACTTCCACCATTTGATGAATCCTCCTGACCACATGGTTAGGCTCTCCTTCAAAATCTTGGAGGAAATTCACCACAGGTAAGGTGAGTTGAGTGGGGAAAACAACCTCTATTCTGTAAACCAGTTAAAAAGGTGAGATACCCAGGGATTTCTTTGTTGTCACTCGATCATCCCAAAGAGAGAATTTGAGCTTTGAGTCCCAGGCCCTGTTATTTTCCTCCAGTAGCTTTTTGATAAGCTTGATTAGGCTTTTATTGGAGGGCTCTGCCAGTCCATTTCCTTGAGGATAGTATGGAGTAGAGTGAACCAATGAAATCCCAAATTGTTCACAAAACTCAACCAGAGGGTCAGACCTGAAGGGGGCGGCATTGTCAGTGACAATCCTACTTGGGCAACCAAATATAGCTATGATGTCTTCCAAAAGGCTGATGATTACTTTGTGAGAAGTGCTCCTGGTGGGGACAAC
This sequence comes from Picea engelmannii, assembly GCA_009831015.1. Classification (NCBI taxonomy): domain Eukaryota; kingdom Viridiplantae; phylum Streptophyta; class Pinopsida; order Pinales; family Pinaceae; genus Picea; species Picea engelmannii. Next base: position 36,100 of record ML788941.1, read on the forward strand.
CTCTATCCACTTGGTGAAATAATCAGTCGCAGTGAGGATCCACCTGTGCTGGCCACTTGAGGGAGGATGAATCTCTCCGATGAAATCCAATCCCCACTCTTGAAAGGGTGTCGAAACTACTCCAGGATTTCATGGCAGAGATTTGAGTTGCTGCTTATCTAAGAACTTCTAGCATTTGATGCAAGCCCTAAATTCTCTGTAGACATCAGTAAATAAAGTAGGCCAGTAATACCCAGCCCAGAGGATTTTGTGGGCTGTGGTCTTCCAAAAATGATGACCTCCGCAGAGACTGCTATGGAAATCGAACATCACCTTCTAGGCTTGCAGCGGGTCCAGACATCTTAATAGTATTCCCAAAGGGTCTCTCCAATACAAGGCTTGGCCAACGAGACAATACCTGACCGCTTTGAGCTTCAAATCTCTAGCCCTACTCTTTCCTAATCCATCAGGGGGCTCTAATTCTTGCAGAAAATACAAGATATCCTTGTACCAGGGACATGCTGCTAGTGGTATGATAGTCCGAGGATTCCTGCTAGATGACTCAGCTTGCTCATTGATGAAGTTAATCCCTAAAGCCTTGCAATTGGATTCATCCAACAACTTGGCCAAACCTTGCCCCTTTATCAACTTGGTGGGCTGAATCTCCAGGTCAAATTCTAGGATCTTGGCGATCCATTTACCCCTTCTCCCGTCTATGTCAGGTTGTATAAGAATGTCCTTCACATAGGTTGAAGGGACATATGCAGTGATCTTCGAGTGCAAAACATAGATCCTGAAAGCTTTGAGAGATTTCACCAATGCATAGGCCTGCTTCTCCATGATCTCGTACCTGAGTTCAACATCTCTCAATGCCTTGTTGTAGAAAGAAATAGGTTTCTCTCGCTCTTGATCATTTTTCTGCAACAAGACTGCTGCTACCGAATCATTAGAAGCAAATGAGAAAATCAGGAAATCTTTAAAATAATCGAGACTGATTAGCACAGGTGCCTCGGTCAATGCTTTCTTTATTTGGGAAAAAGATTCCTTGGGTTCAGAAGTCCATTTCACTTCATGGCCCTTCCTAAGCATGGTTTTGATGTGTTTCACCAGCTCGAAAAAGTTTGAGACGAATCTCCTCAGAAATTTAACCTTCCCAAAAAATGCTTGAACTTCCTTCTTAGACCTGGGAAGTGACAGGGTATGAATCGCTTCCTCCCTTCTTGGGTCAATCCTTACTCCCTCTGCTGACACTATGTGACCTAACAGCTTTCCCTCCTGCATAGAAAACAATGATTTCTTGGGGTTTAAAGATAGACCATACCTCCGACACTTCAGGAAAACTCTTTTTAAGTGGCAGCAGTGCTCTTTATCAGTCTTGGAGAAGACTGTGATGTCATCCAGATATATCACTACAAACTGGTCCTTCTCCCCGATGAAGGCTATGTCCATGGCCCACTGAAATGTTGCTCCTACATTCATCATTTCGAAAGGCATTTTAGCATACATGAACGTGCCCCAAGGAGTGGTGAAGGCTATTTTTTCTCTGTCCTTAGGCATGACTGATATCTGATTGTATCCAGAGAAACCATCAATCATGGATATCCTGGATGCACCAGTGACCCTCTGCAATATGTGTTCCATGTTGGGCAGGGGATAATTGTCCTTTCTGGAACTTCTATTCAGGTTCCTGAAATCAACGCAGAGTTTGATTTCCCCACTTTTCTTTCTCATCGGGACCAAATTGGCTACCCATTCAGAATATCTCAAGGGGACAATGATCTGGGCATCCAACAGCTTCTTTACCTCTTTATCCATGACAGGTAGCAACATGGGATTTATTTGTCTCAGCTTCTTCTTGAATGACTTAGCCTCCTCTTTCAGTGTGATCTTGTTCTCGATGACCGATGTGTCATACGTCTTTAGGTCTTCGTAGGTCCATGCGAACACATCAGCAAACTCCTTTAGCAACTTAGTATATTCGGTTCTCTGCTCCTCGGTCAAACTCCTTGACATCTTGACAAACTTGGGCTCCTCCAGTGTGCCTATGTTGCACTCAGTTGTGTCATCATCATCACCTGAAACTTTACCCTTCACTGCCACATCATTTCCATCGAACAATATTTCTAATGGGATTAGTCCTTTCAGAATGTAATTGCTCAGTAGCTGAATGATCTGGTGATCAGCAATTTTATTCACAAACTCCCTAGGGTGATGGTCACCTTCCTCATCAGGATTCTCATCTATGTGCATGGTGGAAAATTCATCGATGGATTGGAGGAATTTCTCGATTTCTTGATCATCTTCAAACACCTTCCAGTGTTTGACATTGTCTGGTATAGAAGGTCTGTATTTTATTTCAACATCAGATCCGGTAGTGGGCAGTGTCGGAACTTCAATCAAACTAGTTGTGACAGCTAAAAAGTCGGTTGAATCATTTTCCTCCCTTGGAATGTAGGAAATATTAAAAGCCAGGAAGAAATTATCAACCAGGTCCCATACCTCATTTATGTAATTTCTGAGCCGAGGATTCTTGGCACGATAGGCATTTTTTACTTGCTGGATGATCAACTCTGCATCTCCAAACACAGTCATCTCTTTAATTTCCATTTCCTTGGCATCTCTTAATCCCAGAACCAGAGCTTCATATTCTGCCACATTATTGGTGATTTCGAATTCCAGCTTGTATGACAGAGATATGGTCTCTCGACATGGTGATATGAATACCACTCCGGCGCCTGCACCTATACTGGAGGAAGTTCCATCAAAGAACATCTTCCAAACCGAGGTGGTTGGAGGGGGTGTCTCCTGATTAAGAATGGGTTGCTTTCTGATCTATAAAGGAGCCTCAGGGGCGTGGGTGAGTTGTAGTAAAATGGAGCCTAAATCAGTGTCCAAGGCATAGATGGAATGATTGGTAGGGTTGGCTTCATCACTGATTTTGTAGGCCAGTTGGGCTTCTTTATACAGTCTCCTATGCTCCCCCCCAAACACAGGAATGGTAGCATATGTGAGATCCATATGAAAGGTTCCCCCCAGTCTCTTTATCCAAGATCTTGACAACAACATGCCAAACTTAGGGGGGGACGTCATCTACCACAATATCCATGACCATACTCTTCATGGGCAGATGAAACAAGGAAACTACCATGTCCTTGATGACTCCCAAACATTGAACCCTCCTGGAGTCGAAAGAGTAGAGGTCATGATAGGCTCGGGTGACTTCTAGTCCTCACTCTTCCATGACATTTTTGGGCATGAGGTTGTGAGAGGCCCCTGAATCAATAAGGAAATTATGCAGCACTTTGTCATGTATGTTCAGGGATGTGTAGAAGGGAGGGGATGAATCATCTCTGTCTTCTACCATGGGACCTAGGACAAATGCAAGCCTTTCATCTTGGAGGTTTATGGATTCTATGAGAGGGTATGAGGCTTCAGATTTCAACAGCTCAGAGAAGCATTTTTTGAATTCCCCATGTTTAATTAACTCAGTGAGTGGCACAGGAATTATGATCTTTTGAATCTCATGTTCGAAATTGAAATAAGACACAGGCTTTGGGATTTCTCTAATTTCAGGAACATGATTATGGACAATGGGAGAGAGAGGTTGAACCTTCTTACCTCTGTGAGCGTCTGCTACTTCATTAGCAGGTTTCTCTATTCTAGTGGATTGCTCAGGAACATCAGGCATTGCTGCCCTTTTGTCAGACCTCAGGTTGTACCTGCCTCGACCGCCACTAGCTTTGTCTCCCTTGATCAATTCATTTAGCTGACTGTCCATGAGAGACTCTTCATAAGCAGTCTGGGTGAGATCAGGAAAAGGAGGAGTGACTTCTAGGTAGTGGATTTCAGGATCCATCTCATCTGCTTCTCTTTCCTCGTCATGGGCAACCAGATGGTTCTGAAAAGGGGCCTGAATTCTCTGGTCTTCTCTGTCTCTTCCCCTTTCTCTGTGCATAGTTGGGGGAGAAACATTATTTGGCCTCCTAAAAACTCCTTTATTTTTGGTGTTCTGAGGGCCCTTATACATTTGTTTCCTTTCCACCTTCAATCTCTCCACCTCCTCGGTCAGTAACTTCATTATCTCGGTCAGTTCATTCACTTGAGGGTGGGGAAATGATGGGCTGGAAGTAGAGGCTTCAGATCTTCCCTTTCTTCTATCTGTGTCTTCTTTGTTCCTCAGTCTGCCAGCTACCAATATGTTAGATTCCACTTCTACGACAACGTCTTTCATTTGAGCTAAGGAGGTAGCTCTTCTTTCTCTCAATAGCAGGCAGAAATCAGGATCAAATGCACCAACATATGAAATTTGGGCGGAGGCCTCTGAGGGATTTATCTCTACAGGGATCTTGTTGTACATCTTATTAAATATTTTGGAGAAGTCTGAGACAGACTCTCCTTCCATTTTCCTCAGATACCCAAACTCTGTCATGTAATACATGAAATCTTTTTTGTCTCCCCATTGCCTTAGGAAAACGTTATCCAAGGCTTCAATACCAACAATAGATCCAGGGGCCAATCCTCTGAACCATTTCCTTATCTCTCCATATAGGCTTTGGAAAAAGACTCTCATCCATACATATTCATTCTCGATATTCAAGTTGTCTGCATAACTGTAAAAAGTAGCTAGGTGCTCTTCGGCAGTTATGTCTCCCTCCCCAGTGAACTTGGGCATGTATTTCAAATAGTCTCCATCAGGGAGGGGATTCATAGGATGTGGTAGGATTAAAGGAGCATATCTAGCAGCAACTATGGCGTCCATTCTATTCAGAGGGGGATTAGCACCAGCCATAGGAATATTAGGTAGAGGAGAACTAGGAGGAGAAGGAGTATGGGCGGGAGATGTCGGAAAAGAGGTTCTTGGAGGAGACAATGGAGAAAACAGAGAGAGAGCCAAGGAACCTGAGTGTGCAGATGCTTCTCTCTGTGTAGTAGTAGCAATGAAAGGAGGGGTGGTGAAACCTTCAGAAGCTTGAGGTCTGTGTTGAGGCACGACTTCTAGGGAGGGGGGAATGACAAGGATCTCTCTTTCTGATACCAGACTACGAGGAGAAAACTCAGCAAGAACACTCCCGAAGTTCAGAAAATGGGAAACCCCGGAGGAAGGACGACTAGGAAGCTGAGAATAAGAAAATGGAGTTCTCACAGAAGGGGACGACGTATTACCTGTTTCAGTGATGGAAACTTCTTTTGCAGAGCTCTTTCCCTTTCTGCGCACCGCTTCCGAGTCAACTTCTGGTGTAGCTAAAGGCAAGTGTGCATTAGACCTCATATGTCTACCTCTCGAAGCCACAGTTGATAAAGCAGGTTCTCCCCAGCAAATTCATCACAATGGAGTCGCCAGGTGCACAGGATAAATCTTCAAGTTCTGATATCTGATGCACCTTCAGAATCAGTTGATCTTTTTCTTTCAATCCCGGGGAAAATATTCAACTTCGTCCCTGGAAACGGTGCCATAAATGTTGGCATCAGAAGTTGCTCCTGTATTTCTTGTGTTGGAAATATGGCTACAGCAGAGATCATGCAGATGATCAAGGTTGTCATTGATGGCAATCGATTGTTTATGGAGAATAGAGGCAGGAACATAGAAGCTGAAACACAGACGCTGCAACACAAATGCGAACTGCTGAAACACAAGTGCTGAATCACAGATGCTGAAACGTAGATGCTGAAACACAAATGCTGAATCACAGATGTTGAAACGTAGATGCTAAAACACAAATGCTGAATCACAGATGTTGAAACGTAGATGCTGAAACAGAAATACTGAATCACAGAGGCTGAAACGTAGATGTTAAAACGAATGCTGGAACACGACTGCTGGAACACGACTGCTGGAACACGAGGACTGAAACACGACTGCTGGAACACGACTGCTGGAACACGACTGCTGAAACACGACTGCTGGAACACGGATGCTGGAACACGGATGCTGAAACACGACTGCTGGAACACGGATGCTGGAACACGACTGCTGGAACACGACTGCTGGAACACGGATGCTGGAACACAACTGCTGGAACACGACTGCTGGAACACAGCGTTGCATGAGGTGGCAAGTGTAGAGGAGGCA
>ML788941.1:48806-79486 GCA_009831015.1 Picea engelmannii
GTTGGTGCTGAAGTAAAAGGAAGTTGGGGCTTCCACCCAGTGGGTGCTGGGATTCTGTGGGAGTTGGTGCTCTCAGCCAGTTGGTGCTGGCAATCAGAGGTTGTAGCCTCTATGAGTTGGTGCTCATAAAAGATGAGTTGTAAAGAAGTTGGTGCTTGCTGAACATCTTAAGAAGACGATGTTTTTTCCCGGGTTGGGTTTCCTCTTGAAAAATCTGTGTCTCATACTTGTGAATGAATGTTGTGTGTGTGATTGTTGTTCTTTATGATATATGCTTTATGTTTATAACACTGGTTTTCACAGTAAAGACTTACTGCCACTAAGATTAATGATTCGAAGTTAAAAATGAGAGAAATGGTTCATAATTTACAATAACTGATTCACCCCCCCCCCTCTCAGTTATTTCATACCTGTAACATCTTGCAGGAGCAGAGCCTGACACCCATCAGTTTAATGTCACGATTTGTTTGAAAGGGGTGATCAAATGGAAGCAAACTCAGAACAGTCGTCTCAACTCAGAAACTAGGCCAGGCATGCACGAGTGAGTGAGGTCTTAGATAAACTTCAAATAGTGAGTTGTAGTAAGGGTGAGTAGGGGAAGACTTACATGAGAAAAGTGTGAAGGTCTATCATAAACATCAGGTTTGTAACAGACTGAAGGAGAAATCATTCGAACGCAATATCCTCTTACATTCAAACACAAAAGACCATAGAATACAATCATGTCACAACACATCCTTTATCATAACATCACTGCAACAATCCACGCGAATCATTCAATCATGAACTCTCTCGTATGAGACGAAAACATAGATGGAAAAGGGAGAACTGTTTGTCATAAAATAAGAAATCTCAAACACAGATACACAACCCAGAGAACTAGAATGCTTGCTGAAACTTTACAGTCGGGAGCTTAGCTCTACCATCGATAGATACAAAAATGGCGAAAACACCTTCATATACTCACACTAGCAACAACAACAAAATCGAGACATAGCATTAAAAGCTTTGCATCTGCATGGCTTCTGACAATCCGCAACTGCAATCTTTGAATGGTCGTGCAACTTATGGCAGACGCGATCGATATTCTGACAGTTTCATCGGTGAATCGACGTGCCTTTAATTCATTGCTGGAATTTCCCATTATGGTGGAGGCAATGTCTAACCACCACCAACCGCTTCAATAAATGCTTCGTTGGGATTGAGAACGGCCCGGCCAACTCAGCACTTCGGGATGTGGAAAACTCCTCATGTTGCCACCTGACATAACTGAATAGCTTGGTGAATAGACGTGGAGGCCAGTGTGAAGGATGGGGCACATGACAGGAGTGGTAGCGCCAAATCATGAGGGCATGAAGGAAGTGGTTATGTGTGAGAAGGGCGACAGAGGAGGGCACATGGCGGAAGACAACAGGCGAAAAAGGGGGGGGGAAGACGAGAGATAATGGATTTTCTCTTTGGTGAGAGGCTGACGTGGAAAGGAGAGGGACACATGGCAAGCAACGAGTGGATGATGAGAAGGAAGGAGGACCACATGGACCAAACAGGGGAGGTGGATGGATGATACATGCTAGCAGGAGAAAGGTGGCTCTGGAAGATGACATGATGGGAGAAGGGCCCACGCAGGCTAAACACAGAGTAGCTGAGAATGATGGGAACAGGCGAGTGCCATTGATCCGGGCACTAAGATCTCAGTCGTCGGAAAGCTGCGCCCCCATTTTTGGACCCCCCCCCCTCCGCTTAAAGGTAGAAAAGCGAGGGGGGTCCGGAATTTCCTTTACCGCCATTGATCCGGGCGCTACAATCAGAGCCATTGAAAAGTTGTGCCCCCGATTCTGGACCCCCCCCTCCGCTTAAAGGTAGAAAGGCGAGGGGGGTCTGAAATCTCTTATATTCCATTGATTTGGGCGCGTGGATGCATGCCGTCCAGATCCATTCACTATTTACCACAGGCACATTTACATCCGAACTTAGGACAAGTTGGTTTTTAACCCATTCTCTTGCATTCTAACCCCCCTTACAAGAAATATCATTAACACATGTCAAGGGACAAAAATCGGTCATGGCTTCCAAGAGATCTTCACTGGATGGAAGAAGAATGCTCTGGAAGGAACACATGCCGAGGGCCATGATAGGGGTAAGGATATCAGGCTCCAATAGTCCTACCGTAGAGATCACCATGTCAACTACCGGATCCAAATCATCAAAAATTGAAGTCATGGGAGACAACGCCACATAATTGACCGCTGGAAGAGGTGATACCGACTGCATATAAGGCCTGTTTAGGGAGGTCATTGGGTTGATGGTCAAGTCAGGGCCAAAAAATGAAAGATGATCAATAGTCACCATTCTTCCATCATACAGGAAATATATCACACAAAAAAGAGTGGACACAATAGATTTCATGGCATAGACATAATCTCGCCCAAGGAGTAAATTGAAATCCAAGGGGTCTTGGACTACCATAACATCATTAAAGATTGTTTTCCCTCCCAAAGATACCAGAAACTAAGGAAGGATCCCTAAAGGGTGACTGGTTCTTCTGTTAAAAGAGAATAATGTCTGGGTAACCGGCACAAGCTTAGGATAACTGAAATCTTTTCAAGCAATAGAGGACAAAATGATAATGGATGAACCTTCATCTATCAGTGTATGAGGAATGTCCCGACCACAAAATTTAACTAAAACCTTGAAAGGAATGTGAGAGGGAAGAAGAGGTTCAGTTAGCACACCCCAATAAAAAAGTATGGCCTTATTACTTGGAAGGGTTTTCACAGGAGAAGGAGGAATTCCCCCCGGCATGGTAGATCCTTTTTCAACAAGAAAAACATGGGCAGAATCAGGTTTACTCTCTAGCAAGAGAGTAGGATCGATCGATGATGAGATCAGATCGACCACCTTGGCACTCTTCAGAGGAAGAGTGGGATTGATCGATGATATAACCATAGCAACCACTTTGGCACTCATCAAAGGAGAGTGAGATTGAACGATGATGTAATCAGAGAAACCACTTTGGCAGTCGTCAGAGGAGGAGTGGGATTGACCAATGAAGTCACCAGAGAAACCACTTTGTCACTCTTTAGATGAATGGTAGGACTAACCGAGGAAGGAACTCGATCAATCACTTTAGCACTCATCAGAGGAGGAGTGGGATTGACCGATGAAGTAACCAAATAAACCACTTTGACACTTCTCAAAGGAGGAGTGGGATCAACCGATGGTGGAGTCGAGTCGACCACTTTGACACTCTTCAGATGAAGGGTGGGACTGACCAATGACAGGACTGGATCAATAACTTGGGTTTCACTTTCCAGATGAAAAGTGGGGTTAATCAATGATGGAACTGGATCAACTACTTTGGTGAGTGGTTCAACCGAGGATGAAACTATATTGACCACCTGATCAACCGGATTGACTGAGGATGGAACAGGATTGACTAGTCCCTCAACTAACGATGGGTTGGGAGAAATCTTGCAATAACCTTTTGGAAGTTGAAGTTTTTCCAAAAGAGAAGAAGCCTCATCCATGCAAGGACAAAGGTGAGAGTAATGGTCACCTTTACATAACATGCAAGGGAATTTGACAATTTTCTTCTTCTTACCAACCTTACTAGTTGACGAGGTATCACTAGCATGACCGGCAGGGGCCGATGACATGGAAAACCACATTTTTAAGACCTTGGGAATACCAGGGAAATCCCTCAGAAAATGGTCACCCTTACAAATACTGCAAGGGAATTTGGGTTTGAGATTCTTCATTTTAACCTTATCTACCTTATCAACACTCCCAGTACTATTAACAATAGTTGGTTTCTTAGATCCAACATTTGATGTAGTTGGAGGTTTGGTCCCTTTCTAGTTCTTCTTCTTCCCTTTCTGTTTCTTATTATTTTTATAAATTAGGCTACTCGCTTGAGAGATTTCACTAGGTGAAGAAGGAGAAATGGGAGGAGACCTGAAGGGTGAAGAAGGAGAATGGCCAACATGAGGTTGATGTGTGGGTGGTGTGCTTACATATGAAGCACCTACATTCAAGATCACCAGAGTGGAAAACAACCATATCGGTAACCCAATTGTGAGACCTAGAAGGCTCAAAGTAGCAATGTAAGGAGGACCAATGTTTCTGTAAGAAGGAAAAACAAAGGGTTCCCCTGGAAAAGAGGTTCCTTCATTGCTCATTTCAGGAACTGATGCCATAAAAATAAAAATCCAACTTAGATTCTGCTAGGTAGAACAAACAACACACATTAAAAATCTAGTAAGCAAGCAAGAAAAAAAAACCTTCTCACAATGAGCACACTAGTTGGTGATGAAATCCAACATCGCGAGAACAAAGTAAGAAGAGGCTGAGATAGAGTGGGTGGAAAATTTATGTTGATGACCTGCTTAATGGAATTACACCCTAGTACAAGCTCCCACACATAATCATGGGTATACCCTCCAAGGAGCCCGAGTGAGTCTGGCCAACGTAGATTCTAGGTACCGTGAATACTTGCCCCTCCACAGTCACCTTGTGTAAATACCCTAAAGAGATAGGCCACTAAGGTTACCAAATACAACAATGATGCCCGGGGAAACAACCGATAGTCCGATCAACGCGCAAGGGCAGGGTATCTAGACGGAAATCAACTTGAAAGGATTCCACTCATCATTGTGGGTATACCTTCAAGAGACCCTCATAATATGCACAATCTCTACACCAAGACCAAAAAAGCAAGGTGAGTAACGTTTCCAGTCTTAATGTGACCTCGTGATTGAACCTTATGTGAGAAGGGATTCCTAGGAAAAAATGCAGCAATTGGATTTCACCGCTCCCTAACAAAAGATCCTGTGTTTGTTTTCATCTTTGGAAATTTATCTTTCACACCTGTTCCAAATGCCTACAACTAGTCTAATGTAGATTTTCTACTAGAAAATGTAAAAATGTCTAATCAATTTTAGTTTAGCGCTTGATTTTTAAAGCTATTGTTACTCAAAAGGAAAATGGCGTGGACAATATGGTGTTTTGATCAACTCAAAAGTTATGCAAAGAGATGAAGATGAAATATTTTCATTTATATGAAAGCTATGCTACGAGAAGAATAAAACATTCATCATTACAGATGCACAATGTCCCAAAATGTCAAAAAAATGCAATTATGCTACTTCAAATGCAAGCTAGTTTCATGACCCAAAAGCAAGAATGCATTCAAAAAAATGAGAACTAAAAGAAAACAAGTAGAAGATTGTTCTAACAAGAAATCATTCAAGGATCCTAAAACCAACAAGAATCCAAGGAGTACAATGAAATGTAGAGAAGAATCTAATAAACGATAGGGAGAAAGAGAAAACACTCAAAACTGTCTCAACAAAAATGCAGCTAGAAAAGGCAATTTTATGTTTCTAAAAGAGGATTCAAGCTTTAATAAAGAAAAAAGAGAGTGAAAAGAATAAAAAACCATCAATAACCAATCAAAATAACTTCACAAACCATCCACAAACACTGGGTAAATACTTCCACAAAACAGGTTGAAAACATCTGAGCAGAAAAGGGCAAAAAAACTCCAAAACAGAGACTAGCGCTCCATGTCTCAAGGGTAAAGAGATTTGTAACACTCCATAAATAAATAGTGGGGAGAGATGATGATAGAACAATGATATTTCCTCCTAGAAGATCAGAAAAAGAGCCAAAAAATTGCAAACAATTCAGCCAAAATGCATAAAAAATGGTGAAAATGATAGTGAAGGTAGGACAAGGCTAATGGATCATAAACACATAGAAAAGGTGATCTGAAAGGTGGTAAAAGGGTAGGGAAAAACCAAGAAAATACAATAGGATTCCTTCCTTAGTGGATTTGCCAATTTCTATTACAGGTGAATCCTCCTACAGACAAGCAGATTCCCTCTTGGTCTCTAGACTCCTAAGGCCAAGACAGAAAAATGCTTAACATGAACACTGACATTATTTTTAGATCTAATTAAGATAATATACAAAGAATAATAAGAACCATGTGCACCTTGTTAACGATGTTTGTCCTCGCAAATTCCAAGCTGAGCTCCAATCCTGAACTCCTCGATAGGTCCCGTAGAACAAACAAAGATACAAAGAACTTCCTATTCTATTGAGATTGGCTCAAATATAGATCTATATATTGAAGACACATTCATGTGAAACAAACATAAACTTTAAAGAAACATGTTAAGCATGTATATGTATTAATGAGAACAAACAAAGAGTATTTACAATCCTTTGATGAAGGTGCAACGACTTCTTCCAACTCTCCTTGTCCAACCCCTTTGCTCAAGTAATCTACATTGATTATGCTCCAATGACATCTCACTTATGGGATCATAAATTTGGTGTAATTATCAATAACCATCTATCTCAATACCACTCATGAGATCATAATTTTGGTATAATTCTCAATATCCATCCCTCAATACCACTCATGAGATCATAAGTTTGGTATGATTCTCAATCTCCATCCCTTCCTCTTCCATGGAAAGCTCTCATTATATAGGATTTGGAGGCTTAACCACCATGGAGAGGATCTCTCATCAGATCCACTAAGAAAGGGATCTCTAAGATATTTAGGGAAAAAATATCTCTTAAGTATTTTGGGGAGGAAATATCTCTCAAGGATTTTAAGGAGGAAATATTTTAACCATCCACGATATCCTCCACCTTCCCTAAAAAATAGGAAACTAAATGTGAGGTGGATTCTAACACTTAATTACTTTCTTTTTCATGAATATTAATAATAATTGATATGCACTTGGTTCTCACACTTAATCAATATATTTTCCATGAATATTAATAATAATTCATGTGTACTTGGTATTTTTTCCTTCATGTAATATATCCCTCCTCCATATTGACTAGGGATTGTGACATAGGTTATTCCATGGTGTAAAGGTGTATGAGACACTTATATGAGACTTTACGACACTTAGGGAGAGGTACCTAGGTGTGTAAATTTCATGTGTAAAAGTAATTGAGTGGGGTGTGGATAACCTAAATGTCAATATGGACGGTTTTTCCCCCGCGTTCAACGAGGAAATTTTGAAAGAGCCCTTCAGGAGAGGATGGTCGTCCATCATAAGCTCTCAAAGTAATGGAGGATGGTATTAGCTTGGGGGAGTCGAGTTTCTGCCATATAGTTTTGGACATGATGCATGTGGATGCACCTTCATCAATGATGCATCGATGAACTGTGATGTTCCAAATTTTAGCTGGTATCTGGAAAGCTACCAAAGCGGGGAGACGGTGTTCCCCACAATCTAGATCAAATGTGATAAGTCTAGTATAAGTGAGGTCAATTTCCCCCAGGGCAGAAAGTAATGGCTTCTATTGAGTGGGACAGGTTTGAAGGACTTCCAAGACTGACATGGTAGTAGGGGATTGTGCCAGGTCATCGGCCAAACTGTAATTGTGTGCTACCCTAGCCTGAGGGTTGTTGACATTCCATCATAATGGGATATGAGGAATGCAAAGGGGTGGTTCAGTGTTAGGGCATGGAATCATTAAAGGTGGTCCAATTGTAACTGGAACTTCTTCTGAAATGGTGGGAGTATATTCAGGGGGTGCGTTGTATTGACAACTGGACATTTGTAGAAGAATTTCCTCTTCACTAGTGAGGAGGATAGTGCGATCTACACGACTTCTAGGGTTTTGATATTGTCCCATATATGGGGGGGCAGGGTGTATCTCCTGCTAGTTATTCATCACCCCTTGGTGTGGAATAGGGTTCTGCAACAAAACTGGGGGTGGTTGTTTTACATATTTTTGTGGGGCATGTTGAGGGTCAGGTGGTGTTGGGGGATGTGGTCCATTCATAGATTCTTTCATCCATTTAAAGTCGAAAATTTGGGGAAAATGGTGAGTATAATGGACATACTCACTACAAAGGGAACAAGGGAAGTTTGTTCGAATTTTTTGTTATTCTTTCCTTGGCATTTGTTGTTATTGCCTCCTTGGGGGTTTTGGTTCCCATGATTTTGGTTTCCCCCAGTAGGTTGGTTTCGTTGGGAGTTATTCCCCCTAGTCTTGGGTTATTATTGTTTCAGTTTTTTCCTTTATTTTTGGCATTATTCAAATGATGGGACGAATTTTCCATATTTAGTTTTTCAAAATTGTGAAATTAATGAATGGGAGAAGGTTGAAAAAATCTAACCCTGACATGTGGTTGTCCTTGTGGTGGAGCCATGGGTTGTGGAGGTCCAGGAAGTGGAAAGTATGGATTATTTTGTGGTAATGATCCGTATGGTAAATAGGAAGGTGCGGTGATTTCAATAGTGCTCAAGGTGTAAGATGAGGTAGAGGGGGTACTAAAACTTGGTTGAACAGTCAGATGCATCATGGGTGTCTATGCGGGTCCACTCATGGGTGAAGGGAGGACAACTGGATATTGCTACTGACAAAGGTGGGGAGGGTAACCAGGGTGTCTCCCATATATGGATGGATATTGGGGTGTCCCATGCATAGTTTGTGTTCGGTTGTATGGATTATGATGTGTCATGGTACCAATCAATCCATCCACTGAGTGGGACATCCCAGGTTTGTCATGGATGAATGGGATGGGTCTCGGGGCATCAGGTAGTACCATATATAAGTATCATGACTGTGCGTAAATGAGGTTGTACTATTGATCCTTGTTGATGGATTCTTATTCAGATTGGAGGAAGGTGGAAGCCACATATTTGGGAAGGAGGGAGATAAGTGATCTGAGAAACCAATCAAGGAATTTTTGCTTAGTGGTTTGTGCTTTGCATAAACTATGTCACCGACACCATTCATGAATGTGGTCGGTGATATGGGTGGATGAGGATTGTTTAAACTTGGAGAGTATTTCGAGACCATTTTCATGGAGGATTGGTAATTGAAATAAGGTCAAAAATTCTTTGGCCAATGATTCAAAAGTCACATGGGACCTTGAATTTTCATCTACATACCACTTGGCTAAGGGGCCTGTGAGTGTGCGCTAAAATAACCTTAACTAGACAGAGTCATCCATGATATTGTTTGAATAGAACCATAGGTGGAAGTTCATGACATGTTTTGCAGGGCCGTCTCCTACCTTTCCTTCAAACTTGGGGATGTCTGAAGGTAGTTTGGTAGGCATTGCAGGCCATGTGGGGTCATGCAAGATAGGATCATTGGTGAGTTTACTCAGATTTGGTATGTTGAGGGAAGCCAAGTATGGCATCTATAGTGGTGGTGTAGGGTTAGTTCCAGCCATGGTGTGAGTGGTTTGTGTACCTGACCCATGAGGGGGGTTAGGTGGGGTTGTACTTCCCCCTTGGGAAGAAATTCCCCCCCCCCTCTTCCTTGTAAAGGAGAGCTAGTGGACAATTGACCTTGGCAAGTGAACCCATGTAAAGAGGAACCAATAAAATATGATCCCAAGAAAATAGAACTCATAGGGGTGTGAGAGGGTTGAGCCAATGAGGTGGAAAGACTAGGAACTCCCCCTAGAATAGAAGGGAGATTTAGCAAGTGTCTGGAATGACGGGGATTTTGTGGGTCCCCTATGATCTCAGACTAGCAAAGTGAATGTGTGAAAATGGTGATGAGAGAAATAAATGAACAAGAGAACTTGTATAACTTGGCCTTAACAATATATCTCACAATCGCATGTAATCACAAGAGAATAATACGTAAATCAAAGAAGCATACATGTGGGTAGGTGGATTTTGTCCACGTGGGCGAACATAGAAAACAAATGCTTGTGTCCTAAAAGACATAACGTCCTTCCTCTCAAATAACACTGGACCTTCCAATAGCACTCAACAGTGGGGTATGAAGCTACCATAAGAGGGACTAGTGAAGGATGAAACAATCAGTTATAATGAGGGGTAGAGGGTGCATATCCCGAAAGAGCTGGTGATATTTCCCAATAGCCACACAAAATCTGATCAAGGTGCAATTACAACTCACGATTTCCACCTGGGTATATGTAATAAAATTTGGTCACTAGGTACCTCGGTCAAAGTGTGACATTTAGATTTTCGGCCTCAGAAATGGGTCATAGGATGGATCTCATCTAAGAGGTGAGTGCCTCAAGGGGGGATGCACAAAACAACTAGACCTCAGCCTTTGACCCTTCATAGGTATATCCCTACCTTATGGTGTTAGGAACACTTGACTTGGAGGATTTTAAAGTTCCCTATTCGACAACTTCTAATGTTTGTAGATGTGAGAACCAGATAAGAGGGATTTATTTGGATGCCTATCGCCGAGATCCTACCTAGACTAAAAAACTTCTTTTGGCACCCTCTGTGGAGGAAAACTTAGTGAGTTTTTAGAAAAAAATTAGATGTGTTTGTTTGTGATATTGGGGGTGTGAACCAATCTCATTTAAATTTAAGTGGGAGTGGGTAGTTCCTTCAATAAAAGGGTGGGGCATTTTGAAATCCATTTGGGGGAAACTTACTTTAACCTCCACAATTTGAGATGAAACTATGTGAGTGAGTAGTGACTTTGTGTGTGAGCAAGTGATAAAATGTGCCAAAATTTTAATAAGTTAGGTGTCACCTTGTAGCATGTGGACTTTGTGTGGTACTTACAAGTCTTGATTACCTATCTTACTAGATGCCATTGGCACAACCTTGCATAATTTTAAATTCCCTAAAGAACTAGCATATGGACATGTGGGTCCTTACCAATCCTTTAACCCCCTAATATGATTTAATCTAATAAAGCTTCAAAAGACTATCCTAGATTGTGGTCATGTGGGCATGTATGGGCCCGTTACAATAATATTTAAACTCCCCTAGTGATGTAAACTAAGAAAGTAGCTTCAAAAATATCTTATCTTTGCAGCATGTGGGCATGTATGGGCCCTTACAAATTTAAGATGTTTGAAAATGAAACTAAGAGGAGCCCTAAGGGGATTTTTTCCTCTCCTAAATATTTTTTCATTAAGGGAGATGAAATCCTCCCTCAATCGTTTTTATGATTCTCAATATCGCTCTATGGTGTGAGAGAAGAGCATACTCAATGATTGAAGTTTGATTTCTGGTCCCAATGAAAGTGTTTATATATGTGATAGTGAATGATTCCAACTTAATTTTTACAATCAAAGCAATCCATCCATGTGGAAAAATGAAAGAAAAAGGAGGAGAAATATGGATTTTAACCCCCTAAGTGATTATGTTTTGACTAACCCTTCATGTGGAGAGGGAATATAAGTGTGGTGAATATTACAAATTGCATAGAATTAAGATTTAGAAGGCTAGTGGCCTTCAAAGTATCACAACAAATACTTACAATGTTAAATTTCTAGACAGATGCATGGGTCGCAGAGTAGACAAAGTCACATGTGGCACCAATGCACAAATAAACAATGACTTGTTGGCACAGGTGTGCAGAATGTGTTGAGAAACACAGTGTTTTTGGCACACATGCTTGGAAGACGCACCCATGGGATGAAAAACCTGCGCACATTTTGATACGCGGTCGAGAAGAAAATTTCAAACCGAATTCTCTTATCTCAGCTCTAAATTTACCTATTTGCAGGTAGTCATGGGCTAGTTATGATCCCTGCAAGTCATAAAAATTAAAAAGAAGTTCTCAAAAAACCCAAATGGGGAGGAAATTGATACCTATCCCCAGTATGGTCATGAATCTGTTGTATCCTTTTTGTCACCTGAATGAGAAAAAGAGGGACATTTGCAAGTTCATTTGGGTTAGATGAACATGACATAAGTTAGTTCTAGAGTTAGACACATCAAGCACAGGAAACAAACAAACAACTAAGCTAACAATAATTAAAGAAACTAAACTAAAGTGCAGAAGGAAATTAGAACCAAAATCAACCAAATAATTGACAAATATTCATGCCACCAATGGATAGATTGTATTAGTGGGAAAACACCAAAGAGAAAGGGATAGTTATGGGTCCCCTCTTCCTCCAAGGGAGGGATATTGAACCCCCAATGAGAGATCTCTTCTTACAAATAACAAACTAAAAGGAAATGGTGAAGAAATACAAAGCTCATTCACTCAAGAGGTGATGTGAATGGCCCAATGAAATGGTGCTTGTATGCTCCAATGAGGAAAGAGGTTCCTTGTAGTAGAATAGAGGAAGCATAAAAATACAAATAGATTCTTGAAAATATAGTGCACCCATGGCCTCGGCATTATCCAACTAGTCTTTAGTGTGAACAAGGGGCCCTTTATGGCACCTTTAGGTCTTTGAGCAGCCCCCTACTCAAATTCAACTCAGATTTGGGGGTCAAATCGACTTGGGAGCTGAACCATAAGTGGATGGGAGGCTGACCAGAATCATAAATGTGTTGTTCTGAGGTGTGCATGGCTTTTTGTGTACACAGTCATGCATCAGGCGCATGTGCACTTTCCTTTCATTTTTTACTGGTGCACGTGCATGCACTTCCTTTACATTCTGAGCGCATGCTGATTTTATAACCAGTTGTATAGTTTGTGCCCTTTGGAAATGAATTTTTAGGCCATGAATGAACTAATAGGTGTTTGGAGATGTTGGATTCCTATAACCATTTGCGGATGAAATGTCAGTGATAACAGTTGGGGATCATTCAACAGAAAGAGAGGATTGAATCTTTGTTATAATTGTAGAAGGCCGGGACATCTTGCTAAGGAATGCCCTGGTCGAGGTCTTATTTTCCTTTGTTGTAAGGCTACTAGACATGAATTTTTAGATTTCCATAGAATGATTGCTAAATTTTAAAAGATGAACATGAGACAAGGAGACCACGAGGAAGGTCAAGAGACTAAGAATATGCTCAAAAAACAGAAAGAATCAGAGACTGTATTATTATAAATGAAAGAAACCTTGAATGAACACAGAGACATCAACTTATAAGAGGTCTTAAAAGAGAAGGAGTGCATAGAAACAAGAATAAGAGACTTCGACATAGACTGTGTCCTGGATGAGGAAACCCAGGTGAATATCATGACAAAAAGAACTTGGGAAATTTTGGGAAATCCTGCTACGGTTCCTTCATTGGGAGGAATAGGATTGTTTAAAGGGAAGATGATAACCCTATGTGGAAGACTTATCCAGATACCTATGAGTTCTCATGGAACTTTGAAAGAAGAAGAATTTGAGGTCATTAATTTTGTTGAGAACAAGGCCCTGTTTGTTGTTTTGCTAGGAAAAACTTGGGTTGAGAAAGATCAGATACAAAGGAAACAAGAAAAGGAATCTCTAGAACAGAAAAAAAAAGAAATAAGAGATTTCATGGCTAGGAGAATAGTGCACTTACTGGAAGAACAGGAGGACAAGTCGAAGCTACTAAGGAGCAAAGACCTAGCTGTCAAAGTTGAAAGAACACAGGATGCCTTGAAACCGTTGTCCGTACAGGAGAGTAGAGAACCTACCACATAAAGAGAAGAAGTATTAACGTCAAAACCTATGAAAGACCCTCTAGAGTGTGAAGTTACTATGCCAAGAGGATATAAGAACAATAATGGAAAGAGGAAATTAGTGACTCAAATCAAAGGAAAGAAACCCATAAATCTCAACAAGAAGAAAGCAAAGTTAGAAAAATTGCAGGAAGTTTCATAGAGAACTTCGCAGAAGGAAGGTTTGTAGAACTAGAACTTTTTCAGGATATCAGAATAGCAAATATTTTCACTTTTCCAAGATGAAGAAATATGACCGTTGGAGGAATCCCGACCGTTAGAATGATGCTCCAGAATGTCTATAAACGTAGTTATTTCCGGAACATTTTCCATTGGACCGTTGGGACCACGCTATAACAGATGGCATTGCATTGATTGAGGTGTTCCTACCCATTGGAAGAGTCTATTATGATGTTGTTTATTTATATCATCGAGCATTGCACCGAGAATACTTTTTTCAATTGTGATTATCTGAGCCCACAGAGAACTAGTTGCTTTTGCGCAGTTCTTATTGAGAGCTCGCCACCTGTTCTGTTACATTGAGTGTTTTCTCATCGAAATGAGATATTTGACCT
The DNA here is from genome assembly GCA_009831015.1 of Picea engelmannii. Lineage (NCBI taxonomy): Eukaryota > Viridiplantae > Streptophyta > Pinopsida > Pinales > Pinaceae > Picea > Picea engelmannii. The sequence goes on from ML788941.1 coordinate 62,744, forward strand.
CGAGAATGCATGTCGAAAGACATTATCATAATAGATAATTCCATCGAAGAGATCCTAATAGACCTCATGGATCAAAAGATTATGTTCACATGCATACAAGCTTCATCGACGTGAGGATTGGAAGCATCCTCATCGACTGTGCAATGTCGGTTTAGCCGACATGCTGCTGAGAAACATAGCAAGAATCGTGATGACTTGGCGAATGTGAAGCTCATCCCATATATCCTTCCCGACTATATCCCACCTCTGGCTGGTGTGGTTAGTCGTGATAGTGTCCCGAGGGACTTCGACTACACCTTGATCACTGCGTACCTCCCAAAGGGGATATGCGCAGTTGGACTGCAGTTGGGACAGATTATGACGTTGAATATCAATGACTTCAACTTGGGAGATCACAAAAACTATGGAATGCTTTCCCCACATAATTATTTGACCAATACAAGGGGATAAAGTCAAATATCATCCCCTAGCCATGGACCATGGATATCACAAGGTCCACCATCCTGAATGTAATGAATATACCCCACTTTGGAAGGCATCAGGAGGTTAATGTGTGTGTTAAAATCCTATTGTCTTTATTTCATGGTGGTTATCTATGGCTATATAGAAGCATCATCGTAGATCTGATGTTGATCCATTGGATCACCAGATTAAGCATGCAAGGACCCAAACCACAAGACTTTTATCCAGGTAAGGCTGTAGAATGCGCCCTGGTGCAAATAATCAAAGATACCTATGGAGATGTGGAGAAGGGCAAGATAGGCTATAGGATAGCTTCCATCCAAAATGGCATAGTGCACCTAGCCTTCTAGTTGATCGCTGGTAAGATAGTAAGGAAGAACTAACCCACATAGGTCATAGGGTTTGTCGTCGACCTCGCAGGAAAATTCATTGAAGGACTAGAAATGAACTGGGTGAGCTACCTCGTCAACTAGTTAGAGAAATACTATCGCGAAGCTCAGGATCATGGATATGAGTTCCATTTCAGTTGGTTGTTGATCCTCATTGCCTTCATGTCTTTGGAGATGCTAGAAGGAGCAACCTTCCCTAATATTGAGTCATTTGAACCCCTAGCTGCAAGGTTCACTACACTCTGGTACTCAAGCGACATGGCTAAGAAATGGCAATAAAATGCGGTGTTCCACACCTATTACCTGTAGTTGAAGAGGGATATTGAGTCTTTACCTTGTATGATGCTGAACACCCTTCACAGGTTCAGGACATTTTTTAAGTTCTGTGCAGATAGACATTTTATTTATATCACTGAGCGGAGACGAACATAAATAAGAGCTTCAATCCTACTATAAGATCACTGAGGAGGACATGGAAGAAATAACTAAGGAATGGTCTGCAGAGTTACTTATACCAGTCAACCAGGAAGAATTGTCCAACCCCGACCTCATCGACAGTCCTGTGGTCACTCACGAAGAATATGATGCACCCAACTGTAGTAGAAGGAAAAATAAGAAAGAGGTACAGGAGATGAACAACACATGAAAAAGAGACTGCTTCACATTCACCTGGAGGGGGAGGAGGTGATGAAGTAGACAAGGAAGAGAATGATGGGAAAGAATACAAACTAGAGCAAGGTGAGGTAACACCACCTAGGGACACCCTTGATGAAGCTGAGACATCCAAGAAAAGAAAGGTTTCCCCCAAGAAACCTACATCGTGGAAGAAGTCAAAAGCCAATAAACTGCCATTTCAGACTATGCTAACGATGGATGACATTGACCTTATCATTGTTGTAGTGTCAGACACCTTGAAGGATATATTGTAGTGAAGTGAATCCAAACAAGAGATAATGTTTGACAGGATCAAAGAAGATCTTAAAGGAGTACATTAGGCTCTCTATTCGAGCCATGTAGTGTCTATTGCACCACCCCCACTGGAAGGAGAAGAGTTGGGAGATGAGTCTTCCCATCTATGTAGAATACTAGACACGACAGAAGCTTTCCTTCACCATGTCTAGGAGGAAAAGGAATAGACCACATAGGCCCTAAACAAAGAAAAAGAGGAATCCATAGAACAATGTCGGGTTTCCCAACAAGAAAAATATGACCTCCAAGAAAATTTTGTAGAGGATAGAGCACAGATACAGAAGGAGAAAGAACAATTTGCTTGCAAATAAAATTGGAGTTAAAGAAGTAGTCACTAGAGAACTTCTCTCTATGATGGGCTTATAACAAAGGGAAGAAGAAGCCACTAAGAGGTAGGTGGGGAAGCTTGTTGAAGCCATTCAACAGCTCCAACAAAGAGTATAAGAACAAGAATTACAAGCAGTGCCAAGCACTCCACACAAAGTGTGAGACCAAAGGGAAGAAACTACCCATAGCACAGTCCATAGAATCAAGGCATTGGCCTTATAATGCAAACAAATCAGCAGTCAATGTGCACAAACTTATGAGCACCTTGCAGAGGACCATGAACTAAGGACACTGGAGTCATAGCTCCAAGAGGCAAAGAAGAAGGTAACAACAATGCAAGCACAGTTGAAGCCATTTTCCGTGGTCAAGAGGATGAAAAGGTCCCAAGAACAATGCATGGTTCAGAATCAGGCCCGTGCCATCCATAGTAAAGTCATGGAAGTGACTCGGAAGCTCCAACCAGTGTAGGATGAAGATTGCACACTTTTTGAGGATATTGAAGGACGAGGTATAGAACTAGAACAAGTGGTCACCATAGTAGAAAAATTCTTGGAAGGACCTATGATGAAGAAGGTTCTTCAAGAATTCACCGAGAAGGAGGCTCTAGTGAAGAAATAGGTCGAGGCAGCTTGATCCAAGCTCAAGGCCTTCAAGGCATAGTTACCTAGATCAGAGTGACTCAAGACGAGTAGTAGGTGAGTGTTGGGGGCCTGTTAGCCCTTGACCAAGTTTTGGAGAACCTTGGTCATGTTTGACCATTTTTGTGACTTCGGCAGGCTGGTCAAAGGTAGAGTGCAAGGTGAAATGGAGATCGTGAGATGTCACCCCTTTTTGCGGTCTTTTTGGTTTTATGGTTTATGTAATGGGTATGGGATGTCGACCCATGGGTTTACCCATGTTTGGGCCCATTTTGCAATGTATAAATAGATATCTAGACGATGTAAGAAAGTAGTAGTAGTGAATGTTTGTGTCTTAGTGAGGAGCTAGAGGATTTGTGCATACTATGTGTTAAGACTTGTAGAGCTAAGTGAAAGTGATTGTAAGGAGTTGGTGTGCAGACTATGTAAGAAGGATTTGTGTTGTGACCTAACTTGGGGAAGGAGGATCTAGCGAGGTGTGCATAGATATCCTGTCTTATGTGGAGTGGGTCTTGTGGCTCTATGCATTGAATGAAGATAATAAAGAGAAGAATATTTGGTGGACGTAGCCCCACACTAGGGGTGAACAACATATATCATGTGTTGTGGTTGCTTTGTGCATTATGGTTGTTATTTGAATTATGCTTAGTGTAGAAATATATGTTAGATACATATGATATAGTAGCTTAGTTCTTAGTGATGTGAATGAATGCTAGATCTGATCTATTTTTATATGCTAAGTTCTTGGATGTGTTAGATCTTTTTGAATACTGCATTGTTCTGTAATTAGGGTTTTCTCATGCAAAGTGGATAAGAGTTAAATATTAATGAATGTTATCTTCTAAGTGCTCTGTCAAGTACTATGATCATAGATATGTGTCCTAGCTAGGTTGTAGACACTCTAGTCCTTCAACCACTCCTGCCTCTACCTCAAGTGAGACTTCATATGCTTCGCAGGTGTTGCCTAAAGGGCCGATAGTTAGGGTTTTGTTGGTGCATTGTTGAATCATTGAACCCTGGGTCTACCCCTGTGCCAACACTTCCTCATCCACTTCCAATTGTTGGTTCGTTACAATGTTGGCATAGAAATTATGTCGACCTTATGTCAGGACAAATCCACCCATATCTCAGATCACATCCATGAGTTGCGTAGACAGAAGAGATTGATCAAGTCCTACATACCCCCGTAATTCTTGCTAGAGTGGTTCCTTAAGTCTCTACAACCTTATATTTGAAAGGATGTTTCTACATCTGGGGTTACATATGAGGAAGAAGCAATTTTTAAATTCCAGTAGTTAGATATTATATATGCTCAGTCTGGGATGTTATATGATATTTTTCCAGATGCACCGATGTCAAACTATGACCCTAGAAAAAATTGTAGGCCTCATGTTAATGGCATTGTAGGCTTTGCCAATGTGAAATTTGTAGACTCAATGAAAATCCATTTGAAAGAGTTGTCTCTAAACCAGTCTATAGGAGGTCCATCTTCATTTGTATCCTCCACTCCCACTCAGTCAGTGGATGTACATTCTATGCAATCATCGACCAACCCGAATGGAAACCAACAACCAGGAGGGAATAAAAAGAAATGACATGGTAACAATCACAAGGGTGGGAAGAATACTAATAAACCCAAGGACAATGATAATAATGAGAAGTCAAATAATAATGCTGGTGAGGGAAATAAAGAAAGGAGGAAGGTGAAGTTTCCTTGCAATCTTTGTACAAATGACCACCTTAACCACTTATGCCCCAAACTTGTGGAAGCTGCGAGGATTTTATATCTACCACCCATTGTGCTGACTAATCCTTTTCAACATGATAAACACATGGCATCGAGCTCCTCAAACACTGGAAATGTGACATATGGGAGTCAAAACACACCAATGCAATATGTTGACCATCTGTGCATCAATATGGTTAAATATGAGGTTAATGTAGCCACTTTGTCTCATGATTACAGTTCCCCACAAATTGTGCTTGGTATAGAGTATTTCCCTCCTCCAGAGATGCCCTTACAAATAAAAAAACTAGATCCCCTACCTCGTATTCCAGAAGTAGTATTCAAGCACTCTACCCACAATCCTAATGCTAGAGCCACCCAAAATTATTCTATTGTTGAGGATCTGGGTCAAACCCCTTGTGCGATGTCGGCTTTGGAGGTACTCTAGACGTATAATTCATATAGGAATTCCTTTCTATCTACTTTAGGATCTCTAGATCTTTGTGTTGGCCCTCGATCAAGTTTTGAGGAAACCTTGGTCAGGTTTGAACCACTTTTGGACTTCGACAAGATGGTCTAAGATGTAGCATCCAGGTGGAACTTGGATCGTGGATATCACTTGTTTTGTGGGTTATGTGGATCTAGTAAGGGATATTTAGAGTTTTTGTAATGGGTTATGGGATGTCGGCCCATGGGGTTTACCCATGATTAGGCCTTATTGTAAGGGATTGTGAAAGTATAAATAAGTAAGAATGTATGGTAGAACAAAATAAGAAAGTAAAGTCTTGGTATCTAAGTGCAAGTATATTTGAGTTTCTCTGTGCTACAGAATGTGTATGTAAGGATCTGTGCCCAATAAAGAGGTTGGCTTTGTGCCTTGACCTAGTTTTGTAAATGAGGATCTGGTGCTCAGTGAACATATCTCCTATCTAGTGAGAAGCTTGACTCTGTGGCTTAGTGCACAAGAGCAAATGAATGTAAGAGATTGACAAATAATAAAGAAGGTGAAGCAGTTGGTGGACATAGCCCCATAGTGGGGTGAACCAAATATGTCTTGTGTCTTTGGTTTTCTTTGTTCTTTGTTGTTTATGTTATGAATATGATAAGTGCCTTGATTATTATGTATGATAGATAGATATGTTGTTTCTTAGTGCTTTACTTGTGTTAAGGATGAATGGATGCTAGATCTAACTTATAATGTTAAATTCTTAATCTGTATTGTTACTGCGCCAATCTATCCTTAGGTATATTCTGCTATGTTAATAAGATGAATGAACTAATGCATGTTGTTCCTAAGTGTTACTAGAATACCTTGCGAATTATTGTTATCACAGATCTATGTCCCAGCTCGGTTATAGACACTAGTGTCCTATAACCTCCCCTGCTTCAACCTCGGGTGAGACTTCTCTTGCTCCATAGGTGTTTTCGAAAGGGCTGGTAGTTAGGGTTTTGTTGGTGTGTTGTTGAGCGTTAAACCCTGGGTCTGCCCTTATGCCAACAAATGGTTCCATTGCCAAGACCTGAAACTATGATTGTTGGGAATTCAAGTAAAGAAAAGAGAATATTTGTGCATAGATCTACTAATGAAGTGCGCAATACTCTACTTGACTTGCAAATCTTTGTGCTAAGAAATAAATCCAATCTGAAGAAAAGAGTTAAGATATGAAAAGAGGTAAATCCTTGTGCTTTGACAAGAGAAATATAAGTGATTTTTTTTTTTTTTTTTTTTCGAAATCATGAATTTAAGTATGTTTAATAGGTTTTGTCCTAGTCTAAAGGTTGGGGTGTAGTTGAAACAAAGAGTTGATTTGAGTAAATTTTGTTGTTTTTAAGTTTCTGTGGTGAGGAGTTTCTCATGTGTTGTTCAGAAAATCCAAAGTTGGTGTCATTTCGTCATCAACATTTCAAATCCGAATTAGGATTCATCATCAGGACTAAATTTAATTAAAGCAAAGAAATATATGTCATCCCTATGCATAGAAAGAGTTTTTGGACTAATAAGTGGATGCAGGAATCTAAAATATATTTTTGCAGATTGCAGGTGCAACACTGTGATCCTAGAGTGCAGTACAGAAGAGGCTGGGGAATGTTTAAAAGAAAAAGAGGATTGACATTGTGTTATAATTATAGAAGATCAGAACATCTTGCTAAAGAATGCCCTGGTACAGGTCCTATTTATTTTTGTTGTAATATTGTTGGTCATGAGGTTGAGGATTTTCCAAAGATGATTGTTAAAGTTGAAAGGATGAACATAAGACAATAAAACTATGAAGGAAGTGAAGAGACTAAGGGTATGTTAGAGAATCATAAAGATAAAGAATCAGATAAAGCTTAGACTATGTTATTACAGTTGAAATAAATGACGGATGTTCACAAAGATGTCACTTTACTAGAGATCCTGAAAGTAAAACAACGCATAAGTGCAAGAATATAATACTTCGACATAGATTTTATTTTGGATGAGGAAACACAAGTGAATATTATGACAGAAGAAACTTGGTAAATTTTGGGAAAGCTTACTATGGTACCTTCATTGGGAAGGATAGGCTTGTTTAAAGGAAAGATGATAACCCTATGTGGAAGAGTTACTAATGTACCTATTATTGTTCATGGAACATAGACTAAAGAAGAATTTGAAGTCATTAAGTTTGTTGGGGACAACACCCCCTTCCCACTTTTGTTAGGTAAGACTTGGATAGAGAAATATTAGATCAGAAGGAAAGCAGAGGAAGAAGATACAAAAAAGAAAAATCAAGAACTAAGGGATTTCATATCTAGAAAAAAAATCGACTAATAGATGAACGAGAGGATAAGTTGAGGCAACATAACAAAGTAACAACACAAGAGGGACAAAAGGAAAGATAATTATCTATAAAAATTGAAATAATGAAACAAGGCTTGAAGAACCTATCTATGCAAGAAGTAAGTATATCCACTCGTGAAGCATTAAGATAAGGGATATTAACTTCAGACCATTTGAGCGAACCTCAACAATGTGAAGCCATTGTGCTAAAGGAAGATAAGAATAAGAATGAAAAGAGGATTCCAGAAACAGTTAGAGAGACTCAGATAACAAGAAATAAGGAAAGGAAACTCAATAAAAAGAAATATAAGTTGGAAAATCTACAGGAAGCTATAGAGACCAGATGGAAGACTTCACAGACTAGAACCTCGCAGGAGGTAGGTTTTTAGGATTTGAACCTCGGTGAAACAAAATGACCACACAGAATGGGACTTTGCCTTGGCGAAGATATATGACCGTTGGAGGTTCCTCGACTGTTAGAATGACACTCTGGAATGGCTAGAAACCACATTTATGGACCGATTGACTACTTTTGGGACATTGAAACCATGCAATAATAGATAGATTCACATTGATGGAAGAATAGATTACAATGCCCCACTTATTTAACTCATTGGTCGTTGCACCGTGACCACTTTTTTCTATCCATGATTAACTAATCTATGAAGAGGATTGATTATGTGTTGAGCTATGTTATCTTAATCTAGGCCTTACCACTTGTTTGTCTACCCCACCTGTCCATTCGTCTACCCCGACCTATCTATTTAAAAGTGATAATGTTAGGAAAACCTACTGAATTAGAGAATTCTATCGAGGAGGTCCTCAAGAAAATAATGGAGGACAAACCATTATTTGAAGGTTTCCAAACGTCGTCGACTGGGGGATTGCAGGATTCCCCTTCAACTGGATGTCATTCTGGCCATGTTAATCCCACGACTGAGAAATAAAGTAAGCATCACGATGATATAGATAATGTGAAGCAAATCCCATCCATCCTACTCGAGTACATTCCACCTTTGGCTAACACCATTAAACATGAAAACATCCCATGAGATTATGAGTACACCCTGATCATCACATACATTCCAAAAGGAATACGCGTAGTTGGAATCCAATTAGGACAAATCCCACTACTAAAGAACAACTATTTAAATCTAGGTGATAGGAATAACTATGCTATGCTAGTTCCCCACTGCTACTTGATGAAGTCAACAGGGAAGAAGCCTCACCTTATCTCATATCCATGGATTAAGAGACTGGCATAGTCCACTATGCTGAATGTGATGAAGATTCCCCATTTTAGCCATCACCAGGAGGTTAATGCTTGTGTTAAACTCATCTTGTTGTGATATCATGGTGGATACCTATGGCTTGACTGAAGGATTACTGTGGATCTGGTGTTGATCCACCATATTACAGGCTTAAGCATGAAGGGACCTGACCCTTAACAATTTTATCTAGGGAAGGCCTCAGACCGCTCCCTGACACAACGCATCAAGGAAGCTTACGACGAAGTCAAAAAAGGAAAGTGAGGTTACAAGGTAGTGTCTATATAGGATGGCATAGTGCAAGCCAACTCATAGCTCGAAATAAAGTAAGTAAGAACTGCCCCACACAGGTCATCAAGTTCATGGTGGACCTCGCAGGAAAATGTGTGGAGGGCATGCAGATGAACTAGGCAAGCTACCTCATCAATAAACTAGAGAAGTATTTCCGCGAAGCCTAGGATTTGGGATATGAATTCCACTTCAGTTGGCTGATCATTTTGATCCCATTTTTCACTTAGAAAATTCCTGAAGGATCCATCTTCTTGGAGATTGAACCATTGGAGTCATTGGCTACTAGGTTTTCAGCCTTGTGGTACACCAATGATATGACGAAGTAGTGGCATCCCAACGTTGTGTTTCATGCATATTATCTGCAAAATGAAGGTTTCCATTGAGTCTTTTCCATGCATGACACCACGCACCTTGCACCAGTATAGACCAATAGAAAAGGTCCATGCAGATATACATTTCATCTATATCACTGTGCGCAAATATGAGAACAAGGAAGAACTAAAGTCATACTACAAAATGACAGATGAAGACATGGAGAATATCACAACGAAGTGGTCAGAGGAACTCCTTGTACCCATCATTGATGCATAACTATACAACACTGACACCATAGGAAGCCCCCTAGTCACACAGGTTGAGCATCTCAGAAAGTCTAGTGGGACAAAGAAGAAGAAGTAGGACAAATTCCAGGATATAGAGATTGATGAGGAGGACAATGCCTATAAAGAAAATGGATCTGGCTCTCTAGGAGCAGAAGGAGATGAAGAATATGGACACAAAGGAGGATATAAAGAATAATAACAAGGAGGAGGTGAAGCTACACTGCCGAAAGACCCCCCTACTAAAATAGTAACACCACAGAAGAGAAAGGTTTCTCCAAAGAAACCTTCAACAAGAAAGAAGTTGTGCGCTAATAATCCATAGTTGGAGGCCACACTCACGGAGGACGATATTAGTCTGTTCTATGGAGATATGGAGGATGATTTCAAGGATATCTTGTAGAGATATGGAGTGAATCAAGAGGATCTATATGGGAGGATCAAAAATTAATTTAAGTAAGTACAACAAGCTATTCGTTTGGTCCACGTAGTACCCACTGCACCCTCCTCGTCACATAATATAAAATTGGGGGATGAACTAGCCCAATTGAGAAGACTTGCAGATGTGACAAAAGATCAACTTTAGAGAATCTAGGAAGAAAAGGAGAAGGTTGCAAAATCATTGAAGCAAGAGAAAGATGAATCCTTAGAGAAATTACGAGTAGCATGGTATAGTCTAACTACTTATGAAAGTGAGAAAGAAGAGTTTCAGGTGATGATCGAGGAGGAAAAATCCCATCTATAGAAAGAAAAGGAAAATTTTATCACAAAATGGGCCATGGTCAAAGAAGTAGTGAGTAAATCATATCACTCTATGCCAGGCTTGGAACAGGAGGAGAAATTCGAGGCTTAAGCAGTGAAGCTCGCTGAGACCATCCAATAGCTTTAAGAGAGGATAACATAGTTGGAGGTCCAATAAGTACCGAGCACTCATAGGAGGTGCATGAATAAAGGGAGGAGACCACTAAGAATACAATAGTACGGATCAGAGTGTTCATCTCATAATGCAAACAACTGAGTGATAGAAGCGTGCAGACATATGAATGCCTCGTAGAGGATCCATAGCTAAGGAAGTTGAAAGCGCAGTTACAGGAGGCACAATAGTAGGAATTGTCAGTAAAGGTGCAGATGAAGTTTCTCACCATAGTTGAAAGAATGAAGAGATCCCAGGAGAAACATACAGTGCAACAACAGATCACTGCCCTCCGGGGTAGGGTAATGGAAGTCGCATAGAAACTACAACCTATGCAGAAGGAAGCCTACCAAATGTTTGAAGAGATTGATGGACATGGCTCACAAATGGACAAATTGGTTTCATCAGTGGAACAACACCTAGAAGGGCCTATTACATAATGGATGATCCAGGAGCTTGTTGAGCAAGAGGCTTAGGTGAAGTAGCAAGTCGAGGCAGCTCAATTTAAGCTCGAGGATTTCAAAGAAACATTTCCTAGACCTGAGTTACTTGGGACATGTCACAGGTGAGTGTTGGGGGATTGTTGTCCCTCGACAAAGTTTTGAGTAAACCTTGGTCAGGTTTGGACCACTTTTGGACTTCGACAAGCTGGTTGAAGATGGAGTGCCCAGGCAAAGATGAGATCACAGATCTCACTTGTTTTGCGGGCTATGTGGACCCAATAAGGTGTATTTAGGGTTTTTATAATGGGTTATGGGTTTTCAACCCATGGGTTTTACCCATGATTAGGCCTTATTGTAAGGGATTGTAAAAGTATAAATAAGTAAGACTATATGGTAGAAGAAAATAAGCAAGCGAATTCTTGGTAGTTAAGTGCAAGTAGCTTTGGGTTTCTTTTGCAACATAATGTGTATGCAAGGCTTTGTTCTCAATAAAGAGGTTGGCTCTATGCCTCGACCTATTTTTGGGAAGGAGGATCTAGTGCTGAGTGCACATATCTCTTGTCTAGTGCGAAGCTTGACTCTATGGCTTAGTGCACGGGAGAAACTGAATGTAATAGATTGATGAAAAATAAAGAAGGTGAAGCGGTTGGTGGATGTAGCCCCACACTGGAGTGAACCACATATATCTTGTGTCTTTGGTTTTCTTTGTTCTTTTTTGTTTATGTTATGAATATGCTCAGTGCCTTGATTATCATGTATGATAGATAGATCTATTGTTTCTTAGTGCTTTACTTGTGTTAAGGAAGAATGAATGCTAGATCTAAATTATAATTCTAAGTGATTAATATATATTGTTATTATGCCAATCTATCCTTAGGTATATTCTACGATGTTAATAATATGAATGGACTAATTCATGCTTTTCCTAAGTGTTACTAGAATACTTTGCAAAGTGTTGTTATCACAGATCTGTGCCCCATATTGGTTACAAACACCTGTGTCCTGTAACCCCCCCTGCTTCTACCTCAGGTGAGACTTTTCCTACTTTGCAGGTGTTTCCGAAAGGGATGGTATTTAGTGCTTTGTTTGTGCATTTTTGAGTGTTGAACCCTAGGTATACCCCTGTGCCAACAACTTATGGCTCTAAATTTATCAAGTTTGATGTCCCAAATGTGAAGCCTCACTTTCCTTACCATGTGGAATTCTAAATCCACATGGGTTAGTCAAAGTATAACATCAAACATACTTTTGTTGATGAAGGCACTGCAACATGTGTGATGCCCCTGGTCTTTTGGAAATCCCTCGGCTCTCTGACCCTTTCTCAATCCCCGACCATGTTGACTTCCTTTGACAGTCGTTCTTTCCACCCTCACGATATTATTCCTTCCTTTCTAGTCCAGTTAGGTGGGAAGACGATAGAGGTGGATGTCGAGGTGGTTGATGCACCCCTTGAATATAACTTTTTACTAGGGCACAATTGGAATTATGCTATGACTGCAATCGTATCATCCTTCTTCCACACTCTTTTCTTTTCTCATGATGGGAAGATCATGACAATCGACCAGTTGTCCTTTTCACACACTAGCTCCAATGCATCTAGTCGAAAACTAATAATATCAGTGTAGGAATGTATTCATCCCTTATGGGTACCTTAGACTTCATGACACCAGTTCATCATATATATGCCATGTCCAATAGGTCCACTTCGCTAGAGAGGTATTTTCCTTTCCACACTTTGTATTTTAATGATCCTTGGACCCTACCTTCCTCAACTGCATCTTGTGAATATTGGTCACATACTTGAATGGCCATGTCACTGTCAACAATAGAGATAGCGTATCAAGTTTTTCTTGACTCTTATGCTGATCCAGATCCTGTTACCTCACATGGACGAGGAGGATCCTATTCTAGAGCTCGTGTGGGCCACTTCATTGTCTTGTTCACTTGAATTCCTCGATGATACTTTACCTTCAGATGCATCTATCATAGAGGTTGTTGCACCTCTTTCGTCACCTTAGTGAGAAAAATAGAGGTGCTTGCAAGCTTAGTTGGGTTTTCTAGGCAGGATAGCTGCAAGGAAAAGGGTTAGAGAAAGAAACATAAAACAATAACTAAGAATTAAACTAAGAAATAAAACAACAACTAAATTGATGAACATAGGGACATAAGGACAAAAGAAACAATGAGACCCATGTCACCAATGATAAGGATGATATTAGTGAAAGAAAACACTGAGAAGCAAGGGGACTATGAGTCCCTTATTCCTCCAAGGGAGGGCTCTTGGACCCCCACAAATAAGCTCTTCTTAAAACTTTGGAAATGAAAATGAAAATGGTGAAATAATTCTTTGCTAATCCACTCAAGGGGTGAGATGGATTGCCCAATGCAATGATGCAAGTATACTCTTGGCAAGGATAGAAGATTCCTCAAGAGAATAGTGGCAGCATAACTTTTCTATGAATTCCATGAAAAATGAAGTGTATCCATGGCCTTTTTATAGCATTCCTTTGATTTATTGTCCAACTAGTTTGTAGTGTGTAAAGGGGCTAATTAGGGCATTTCTAGGTCTTTAACCAGCCACCCACTCGAATCCAGTCTAGATTTGAGTGTCAAACCAACTTGGAAGTTGAACCAGAAGTGGGTGGGAGGCCGACCACTCTCATAAATGTGTCATTTCTCAAGTGCACAGCTTTTTGCGACAACAGTTGCACATCGTGCACATGTGCACGATTTCTACGTTCCTATTTTGCGCATGTGCACGCGTGCCCAGTGTCTTCATAACACCCTTTAATTTTTGCACTAGTTGTATAGTTTTGACCCTTTGTGAATTCTTTTGTGTTAATTCAGGTCCATGGATGACCTCATAATTGTTTGACAATGATGAATTCTTGTAACCATTTGCGGACAAAATTTCATTGATAACAGATGCCCCCTGATGGATGAGTTTAGGAGCATACGTATAGCCGAAATCCATCAATCATTATTCTACTATTGTAAGAGAAAGAAATAGTGGGATTGTCAAGAGTACCCCATTGGAGGGAGAAGGGAACCTGTAAAACCCAACCTTCCATAAGGTGTGTAAAATAAACTGTGTACAAATGAGGCGGGCATGCCCCATGCTCGTGCCATGTAACTCAAAAAGAGGAATGAAGTGTTGATGTAGACAAATGCAGTGCCCTCGAGGGAGGTCATGATAAAGGAGTAGGACAATTATGCAGAGGAACATACTCTAAATAGTAGGCAGTGACATATGTAAGAAGAATGACAGATTCTATAAGCATTGATAGCCTAGCCAAGTTCAAAGGTCTTCGGTAAGTATAAGAACTAACTGCAATAGTCGCAAAGTAAGACCCACCATAACATGATAAAGTGTTGACGTCGAATGTTATGGGGTTCAATGACAGTAGGGAGAAATTGTGGTTCTCCTTGTTCCATCTGAGATCTCTCATTGGATAGGTAATGAGAATCAAGATACTATCGCTTTTCTGGAAAATTGTGCTGATGTCGACAAAAAGGGGGACGTGACTCCCAGAAGCAAATGGCTTCATGAAATATACTAGATGATCTTAGGAATTTGGAAGAGGTACATGGTCAAAGTCAATATGTATGGAGACTCAAGACTGCCCTTGGTTGGGGGTATATGTAAAGTATAAGTGGCCGCAACCGTTCAACTAAGTCGAGTGTCAGGGGGACAACAAGACGTGGATGAAGTTGTGCCAGAGGTGGGACAAAGTGAATAAACTCAGAAGGAAGAGGTAAGTGGCCTATGGGATACTCAGAGGATATGGATGATGTCAATAAGGTTAGATGATGAAGAGTGCTCCAACCAAGGGCAACATGGGTTGCCTTTGCCAAAAAGGAAAGAAGGTCGCCAAAGGTGACGACAAAAAGGTAACGTAACTGCTAGAAACAAAGGCGTTTGTAGAATAAATAAATAATAATTTGGTGCTATGAATGGGACAACTCATGTGGGTAAGAGTGCTACCGGGTGACAGTACTGAAGATGCAAATGGAGGTGTTGGTACTGCAGAGCCAGAAATGGGGATCCTAGAGGCAAATGTCAGAGGGTGTGACTGGAGATGCAAAGTGAGATTCAGAGGGAATGGCTACATGCCAGTGCTGAGTATATACCTGAAGGGGTTGCGTTGATTTATGATGACCAAGTATCTGCACACATGTCAACCAAATACCCAACGTGAACAATGTCTGAAGAGAATCGAACATACTAGCATTTATTTGATAATTTTGAATATGCGCATGCGTACCTGGTCAGGGTATGAAAAAATGGTGTCCCAGGGGCTCAGGATGAAAAGAGGCCCAGGGATTTTTGTGATGTATATGACGAGATGTTGATCCCGTAACTGAAGATGGATCAAGAAAAGGACACCCGGAGCTCCCAGAATGGTGAGTGGAGGTTTGGCGAAAAGGCCTATATATAGTTGTAGGGTCCACATTTCCACCTCATTTGTACTTGCTGCTATAGTGACTGGATGACCAGACGATTGCCTCCAGGGAAGGAGGGACCAGTAGTGGGTGGGGGACCACCACCTGAGGGAGGGGCAGGAGGTGGTTCTCTAGAGGCACCTTGAGTGGTGCTCTATGTTTTTTTGTCTTTTTGTATATAAGCTGGTGAGCCCATTTTGTACCGAGGTGTTTCACTGGCCTGCAGATACTTTTATTTTTGTATGTAAACATTTGGATGGCACTGTGGACCATTTTTTATATATACATGAGTATACATATTGATATCAATGTGGTGTTTACATGTTGATGATGTTTAATCTATATATGCTCTGACAGGTTGTTTGATGTGTATATGTATGTGTAGAGGTATCTTGATGTGATATATGCCAGTCTAACACTATATTAGCTAAGTTATCTGTAATTTGATTCAATTGTCTTGGAATATGTGTAAATGTAATTGTTAAGGTCCTAACCCGCACATAGTTAGATCAATGTATTCAGATGTAATAAAGGTCAATATTAATAAGACCTTTCAATAAAATAGAATAAGGTGGATGTAAGAAGACCTAATAGAAGCTTCCGCTTATAGAAGGATCTTCCTCTAGATGCTTCTTTTTAGTATAAATAGGATTCGAGGGTATGAGAACCCTAGCTTGGATATTATTGTAATAGAGCGCTGCTCGACTGGAGGTTGCCCCCTCGAAGAGGCCTGTGAACATTGCTATCTGATTCAAAGTGTTATTTCTGTCGCTATTTCGTATATCATTTCTGTGTATTGTGAAGATTATGCTGGATATTTTACTGTTATTCTGTCATTTCTAGAATTTTGTTTATGTTCTGCATATTTTATATATCTAGTATCTTGCAAGTGGTATCAGAGAACTTTCCTTGGCAGAAATTGTGGGTATTTTTTTTTCAGGGTAGAGACGTATTCCGGCGTCTTTAAGCCACAGAGATCTGTCATTACGCACATAAACCCACGGTTGAGGGATTCATACACACAGGAAATACAAGTGGTTCTTAAGCGCACGTTTGTTGGCCACCCTTGTAACCCCTGTTGGTACCTCTTCGAGTGGTAGCGCATCAGACAACACCTGTGTACGAACCGGACTAGATTTCTTGAAGCCCTCTGTAGACAAACCTATCGATCGTCGGACTGCTATAGTGTCACCGAGAACAACACTCGGGAATATACTCTCTAATACCTGGGTAGTCGGGTAGTATGGCTAAGGGTATGGTCTATCCTCCTTAGTTAGTGCCCTGAGATATTGGGCCAAGTACTACTGTTGGACCCCACACGTATATCAGAGAGCTATAGCACAGAGCAAACCCTTGTCTGTAGAACCCTTGAATACCTAACCCTTGGGGAACATAAACAACAATATAAACAAATTAAACCGGCGAGATCTATTAACCCGCATTTGTATTCGGGTTGCTAAGTAAATACTCTC
>ML788941.1:95129-118433 GCA_009831015.1 Picea engelmannii
TTGTGCATGGCGTATTGTGGTGTATTGGTGTAACTCTTATACTATTGTTCATTTCTCATTGGATATAATTGAATGGTTTAAGTATAAGTTGAAAAAGGTTTTAAATTGTACTTGATACTGATTCACCCCCCTCTCAGTATCAATAGAAAGACTAGATGTTTGTCACATAAATTTTGAATTATCTATCACACAAAAGGCAAATCCAGATGATCATATCATGTTGAGGTATTCATCACCAAAACAGAGTAAGGGTTTTAAAGAAGGTGAAGAGAAATCTCTTGACAATACCATTGTTAATTCAAGAGATTATTTTCATGTGCTTATGTCTGATTCCTTTTATTCTTTATATCCTGATCTCTTCCTAGAATCTGTTGGACTTGACACCTTACCTACAACATCCTACTCTTTTCCGCCACAATCATATCTTTTTGGTGAAATTAATTCCAAGCATAACATTGATAAAATCGGATTTGATGCTTGTTCACTTTCATTACTCACATGGGAAAAGGACATGTTGCGAGATGATTTTACACAGTTTATTGTTGAAAAAGACAATGCATTATATCTTATGGAGATCAAACATTCTAAGTTTCATATTCGTTCTTTGATTAGCTCGAATCTTAATGTTTATGCTTCACATTTTGAAATGATCAATCTCATCAAAGGAAACATTCAAACCAATGATCTAATTGATTGCATGAATCCTTCTATGATGAGTTTCCCATTGATATATTCATTTCATCAAAGTCATGGTTTGCATCCTCATTTTTGTGACAGGATCTTAGGATGGCTTGAATATTCATATATAAAAAAATTTCATAATAAAGATAAAGTTGTGCTTGCTTTGTTTCTACCTAAGTATCTTGGAAGTAGGCGTGACATATTTCTTTTAGATCCTCCATGTGAATAAATTAATGAACACTTAGAGAATTGTCAAGAGGATGGGGCATTTCATCCTTGGCTAATGGTTATTTCATTTCCTCATAATCTTGACAAGTTTTTTAAACCTACTTACACTCGCCCATGCCATTATGACCCTTATCACGACAAGATTGCACAATGGCTGGAGGATTCTGTTACCCATGATTTTGGTCATCATGATGATGAATTGATGATGGTGTATTCAGGCTCTTCATTAGAACTTTCTCCTGAGAAAGGTTACCTTCATCTCTTTCAAGAAATCACATTTTTGAGGATTGTTCGCAGGCTGCTAGTACATTTGCCTGCGAGAATGCATGATTCTTGTAGGATGCCTTAAGCCAGGGTGCGAGGAGTTCACACTGTGTTGAACTGCTAGGGTGCGAAATCTTTCTAAAGAAAGGAAAAATATGAATTCTCGATGCTTATAGAAGGGAATCTTCTAGAAGGATGAGATGGCATTCGAATGGTTATCCTAGTACTGGATTCCTTGATATTTTGGGATCATTCTTATCCAAGTAACTAATTCATTCTCTCCTATATATTGAGGGAATTCTCATGGAAAAATTTAGAAGCAAACAAGGTTAAGCAAGATTCATTGGAGGATTGGTGAAAGATTGTGTGAAGGATTGACGCTACAACAGATAAGAACTCCAACAAGTTTATCAAAAGTGGTTGATCTTCTTCATGCAAGTGAGCAAGTGTGTGTGTCGGAGCCAAGGGCTAGCGAAAGGAAGTTTGCGACATCAAGGCTCAGGTTGTAATTTTTACTTTCCATCAATATGATACAGTAATATGTCCCTTTCCCATAAAGCTAATTCCACTTTATTGTATAACTCCTTGATCATATACATAGATTCACTGTTGAATAGATTGTGCTTTCTTCACTTCAGTTGGTTTGTGTTGTTTTGGTCTTGACTGTACGAGAGAACTGGAGCAAAGCGGGAGCAACAAAGACCAAAGGAAGCGATAATAAGGTATTTTCTTTGTTCTTACCTCCTATTTAATTCAATGGTTAGAATCCAGGGAAAGAGTCATGTTCTATTTTGCTTTGTTCTAGATCCAGGTGGATCTAGGGAGATCGGTTTGTGTCCGCACTTACGGATTTATCCAATAACAGATTCATACATCAAGAATATTCAAGGGAATGGTAAGATCATGCTTACTTTGTTTTTAGATGATGATTATTAAGGTAAGTGTGATATGTTTCTGTCATTTGTTGATATATTACCATTCTTATTAATAATGTTTGATTTTGTTTCCGTTGCAGGATTGGAGTTACTCAGTTGGCTACATTGGAAGCATGACTTCACATAGTATCCTGATTGGTTTAATAGTTAGGGTAGGTTTAGGAATAGGTTTTCTTGTAGTTTTATTTCTCACTATTTCTCTTTGTAATAATCCAGTCATGAACACAAGTGGGTATACCACAAGAACCATAATACGATTGTTGGCAGGGAAGTTTGCTTGATCCTTTTCTCTTTTCTTTGAGATGAACATTTATTTTCAAAAATGTAGCATCGTCATGAAAATCTTAAATGGAAAGTAAAGAGATAAATAAATCTGAATCAACCTTGACCCAAGGTACCACGAATGGGACTTCTTTCCCATCAAACAAGATTTTTCTACTTTCTTTCAGTCTCCCAAGGGATTTGTTGCATGAGGTTTTCAGATGCACCTTCTGTACATATTTTTTTGTTTGGATTTCTTTGCTTTCCAATTTTTCTTCGCTGGTGTGTTTTGTTTCCATTTATGCTTATCATTCTTTCTTTTGAAACACATATACCTACACCATAAACTGTTTGGACAAAGAGAACAGAAAAATTTCTCCTCTGAAATGACTGCTGAAAGTTTGTTTAAACATCAATTATGATATGCCTCTGAAGTTTATAGCCATGTTGAACAAAGCTTGTTGCTTGAAAGACGTTTCTTGATTTCAATCTGTAACTGAAGATTTCCATGATCATTCATTTCTTCTTATGTTGTCCCTATTCCTTAAAAGAACAACTCAGAGATGTCTCCCCACCTTCGAAGGTCGGTTTATCAATAAACTATCTCTAGATATTAATGAAGGATAGTTAAAAATATTCTCTCAAGGTCGGTAATTTATTAAAATATGTCGAAAATATCACAATTTTCAGCGTCACCCCGCTCGATTATATATCTTTAAAAACCAAATAAATCATTAAAGAGCTGTGGGAAGTGCTTGTAAACCTGTCGAGATACTGAACAGGTCTGCTAGTAGCGGGTAAATGCATGCATGATGCCAAGATAACTTCGCCGGGGTACTGAACAAGCCCGCTGGCAGCGAAGCAATGTCAGGTATATGAAAATTCTCAGATATGGAATCTTTTGACCTTAAATGTCCTTCATTCTGATCTGGAACTTCCTGGTAGGATACGGATATTGGAGTGGGTTAAATGGAATCCCTGTCGAGGCTATGGACGCCTACTTGCAGCATTGGTTCTGTCAACAGTATTGGATATTTTAACCTTAATATCGTGACTCGCTTTTGTTAAGATTGTCATCAGTTTTCATCTTTTAAAATAACAAGATGGATTTTTTTATGATTGATGATGATGTTCAAACAGTTTTCTAGTTGTTTTCGAGTTGGAGTTTTTCTCATTATCCTAATCTGGACTTGTTCGTTTGGTAGAGATAAATTCTTCTACCAGTGTGTCGCCATTGTAGGAAGCCATATTAATCTCTATATTTTTCTTTACAAGCTACCTACACAAGGTTTTTTAACCCTCATTACTCGTCACAACTTTTTAAAAGACACCATTATCTTTCTCTTTTGCATGCCTACTTTTCATTTTCGTTTTCATGACTACAAGCATGAAATCCCACTGTTGGAATTCATATTGATTACATCAAAGGATTAATGATCATTTGGTTTATCATGAACCTATTTGTTTATGTGGTTATAACTCTTTGACCTCAAATACACCACAGGTCACATATTTATCAAAACACCAAATATTTATCCATTTGACTATTGTTAATATGGTGTCATTTTACATAAACTTTGACGCAATGGTTTGATTGAACATATTAATTTTTGGGTCAAATCGTGGTTATGTGATAATTCATTTGACATTTTGATTAAAATTATTTTGGATATGCACTATTGTGATTTGAATGTACCATTACACCAAGGCACTGTTGATTGTACAACCCGACATGATATTCTTGCATGGTCACAATTTACTTCACTATCCTCGCACGCATAGCATTAATGCTCTGCCCCTGCATTTCAGGTTGCCTTTGCATTGTGTTGGGGAAGCTTCGGGAAAATGGTTCTATGTCTACCCTGTCAAACCCTATCGCCGAATACCCTCTTGATTTTGTGCTATTAGCTATGGCTCCTGTAGTGCGAATCAAACCCAACGGTGTCCAAACTTTGTTGTTGTTTGATAATTCCCAAGAGGACCTAGAGAGGAATGGTTGGCGGGTTTTTATTGAGAAGTTCGAGGGTTTCAACCTGGCAGTTTCTCAACATTTCGCTCTAACATTCAATGGGTGCAGAGCCAAAATTGGGGACATCCATCTCGAGTTAAATGAGGATTTAATTATCTCATTCACTGGTCTACAAGCTGAGGGACAAAAATGGTTTAAAAATTCAAAGGTTGATGAAGTACCCTGGCCACTGCTGTTTACCTCAAGGAAGATCAATAGTTGTGACAAAGGTATGCCTGTTACAACTCTTAAATCTAGATGGCACGATTTTTTGGCTATTATCAAGTAGTTTGTTACATGTGAGGGTATATATGGTCTAGTTTTCTTATACCACCTACGGATGCTAATGAGTTTCATAGATTTTCCCTTAAATATGTCGTATTTTCTCCTTAGGAGTTTATATAAAATGGATAAGCACTTCAAAAGGCAGAAAACCAACTACAACCTCTTCCACCATTGTTTAATTGAAATTATTATAGTTCATCAGTTGAGGTTGAATGGCGATTGTTGGCATGCGTTCTTGTTAAGGAATGGCTTTGAAAGTCCTGAAATAGGACAAGTTGACAAATCCGTTGTTATAGAAACCCTTGTTAGTCCTGTCATTTCCCCTCCTATGCTCTTGCCCTCTGTTGAACCCTCAACCTACCCAAACGCTACCCAACCTGACACCCTACCTGACTCATGTCCAAAAGACGGTGGTAAGCCTGTTAAGAGGTCTGCAAATAAAAAGCGTAAAATAAACAGTGATATGAATTGAAAGGGTAAAAAGATCGCGCACTGGGTTTCACGGTGTGCTCATAATAAACCTAAAGAAAACAAAGACCAAAAGCCAATTTTGTTAAGTGAAGATTCTGATTCCGAAATTGAACGATTTCTGACCGAAGAGTATCCATACTCACATGGACTTTGTTCAGTTAAGCCCTATGACTATGTGATGAACCTCCCGCCGTGTCTTAGAGACGACCCCAACTTCCTTGGGATCAAACTCAACAGATGAACTGATGGTCAATTAAGAAGTTCCTCACCTGTGAATGCACAGCCTGATCAACCACAGTGCAGTGAATGTAAGTCGTGGCTCAACCGATATTATACATACATCGCTTTGCTACAATCTGGGATCAAGTCCTTGGAGGACCGAGTGAATGTGCTAACTAAAGAGAATGAAAGATTGCATGCTAATGATAAAAGGCAGAAGACCACAGGCTCTATTGTCTTTAAAAATGTAGAGGTGGCTACTGCCATTGTCAATTCAAAAATAGCTTGATGAAAATCCCTGAATCCAAGGCACATACGAATTCTAAAGGAGATTGGATCACTAGTGGCATCTCTGAACATGCTATTTCTTTACATGGTTTTAGAATAGGCTGTTAGTTTTGATAACAATGGGAATTTGGGAGATTGTATTCCCCACAATTTTTGGAACAGATTTGATGATTTCCATAAGGAATGTTTTGATCCCGTGGCCTTTATAAATGTATTATTTTGTAAACAAAGACCATCGCTGCCTGGGAGCAGAAACTATGGATTGGTGATTATTTAGACTTGAATGAAAGTGGATATTTGCATGGCTTTAGCTTCAATATATCATATTTTTGTTCATGTTTTTGCTCATTTCGATTTGTAATCAATTTTGACTACTTTAGATATCATAATTTGTTACAGGTTGATGTGATGGGATTTAAACAGTGTCCATATTTTATGTCTCTTATTTTATATACAACAATTAATCTGTTTACATTTGATGATTAGAAGGTTGATCTTCTTTATTCAATGAACAGTTATATAGAAATTGTCATACTCAGATTTATCGTAATATGATCGTTTGTCAAATGATAAATTGTTGTTGCTACATATCTTACTTGTTCTGTCATTAGCATTCAAAGCGTTGTTGCTTTGTGTTTATGTGAAGTATTGGAAAATCTGGTGCGGGTTGGCCTCATCAAACAACAAGCATAGATGCTATGCACAGGACGAATAGGAGATAATATTTCAGGTTAGTTTACTAGTTTCATTCTGTTAGTTTAATTAATATAAGAATTTTTTGTAGTTCAGATACACTGTATATATTCTTATTTTTATTTCTCAACTAGATAGTTGTCATTTCATTTCTTTTTCATAAAAGTTATAAAAGTCAAAAACAAAAGCTTCGCTGTCATAAGTCAATTCATATATGATTTTGCAGATTTCGATTAAAATTTTCATTTTGTGAATACTGTACATACAATAGAGATTTAATCATATCCATGCACTATATATTAAATAAGTAGAACTATTATTTTATTTGTTAGTAAACTGTGAATATATCTTAGACTGTATATAGTTTGCAGCAATTGTTTTCTTTTTCTATTTTAGTTAGTTTCTTTTGTTTTGTCTTTCACTTTCGTAGAAATTAGATCGGCTAATGGAGCTTCTAAACCCGTCGAAGTGGATTAATCCAGATGGCTTGGGTTATTTATACAACCCCAAACCAGATTCACTCCTCTAGTTGACGAGCGGTCAATTTCGCCTGTCAACAGGGGTGAATCCTTAGATAAGTCATCCAAGAACCATGGAGGCATTGGAAGGGCCTCGGGTTCAGAATAAATGACATGAAGAACCTCTAGTGATGAGGTAAGGTCAACTATCGATTCAGTGGGTATTTGAAGTAGGGTCAATTGGCGTTGCCTGTATTCAATGATCATAGGACATTGGTATGTAAAATGATCTAAGGATTCACATAGAGAGCAAGGGCATCTCATACATTCATTGACTGAAGTTGTGACATAACGGATGTCAATGATTTGTGGTAGGGATGACGTAGCTAGACTAGGTTTTCTATGGAAGCTTTGGTGTACTGCGGCTCATGTCTACCAAAAGCATGGAAGTGTTGGGTAATGGTGGGTATAATGGCCATATTCTGAACATATAGTGCAAGAGAATTTGGTTCGCAACCCTTTACTACTTGAATGGGGGGTGGTAGCAGCAGTACTGGCTATAATGGTGAGTGTTAAGGGAGTTTGATTGAGTGGAATCAAATTTCGTAACTCTGGTAGAGATGGGCAGTTGTTGTTTTGGTGTCCATCTTTCTCGCATAGCATGCAAGGGGGTTGGACGCATGGGGGAAGTGAAGTTGTGGGCTCCTTCTTCTTTCTCCTGCCCCCAGTTGTGGCAGGGGGGGTAGTGAGTGGGGGTGTAGAGGGTATGGTGGGCATAAGTATGGGAATCGTCATTGGGATTCCTTCCATTTGGGGGGGAAGGGATGGTCGAGGGACCATCTCAGGTGGATGTAAATAGAAAACTAGAATTGCTAACACCATATTAGGGAGGGTAAGCGTTGCGGCTACTTGGAAAGCTTCAACGCCAGGTGGAGGGTAAAATAACGGGATTTGAGTGATGACTTGGGGAACTGTCTCCCAAACTGGGATATGACCTTGGGGAGGGGTGAAATTTTGGACTGGAGGGGTCGACGAGTTCGCAGGAGGCTCGTGAGGGGGAAGTTCTGTGACTAGTGGGACGCCAGATATGATAGAATCCTCCCTAGGAGGAAGGGTATCCTCTATGTTAGTTCCATTATATGATATGGAACATACTTGATTGGAAGGATGAAGAAGCGGTGATGCTCCATGGTAAGTTCCTAAAATTGATGGATCTTTGAAAATTTTGGGGCCCATTTCGACGAGTGTGTATGCGTCATGACTTGTGTGGATGAGAGGAAGAATGTTATCGATGTTGGCAGATGGGTTAGGCTCGTAATATGAGACTTGGTCAATGGTAACGATCTTCCCATTATGGGGGAACACCATTGTTTGAAATATGAAAGAGGCAACTGCCTTCATAGCGTACATGTAGCTACGAACGAACAAGATATTATAATCGAGTGGGGCATTGATAACTTCAATGTTGATGAGAATAGTCTTGCCCTAGAGTTCTACGGGGACATTTTGGAAGAGCCCTTTAGGAGATCATGGTCATCTGTCATAAGCTTATAAGGTAATGGTAGAGGGTATGAGTTCCGGGGAACCAATTTTCTGCCATACAGATTTGGACATAATGCATGTAGATGCACCTTCATTGATGATACACCGATGAACTGTGATGTTCTGTATTTTTATTGGGATTTGAAAAGTGATCAAGGTGGGAAGGCGAGGTCCTCCACTGTCGATATAAAATGTAATGAGTCGAGTATATACAGGTTCGACTACCCCCAAGGTGAAAAGTAATGATTTTCGCTGAGTGGGACACGTCTGAAGGAATTCTAAGACTGACATGGCAGTCAAGGATTGTGCTAAGTCATCAACCAAATTGTAATTATGAGCAGCCCTAGCCTGTGGGTTGTGGACATTCCTGCATAATGGGATGCGAGGGATGCGAAGAGGTGGCTCTGTGTTAGGGAGAGGGATCACCAACGGGGGTCCCGTCGGTGCAGGGTTTGTCTCTGGAGGGATAGAAGGAGACTCAACGGGTGTATGATACTGACGATTACATGTTTGCAGAAGGTTTTCTTCCTCACTAGTGAGGAGGATCGTGCAATCTGCTAGATTGTTTGGATTGAGGTATTGTCCCACCTGAGCTGGGAGAGGCTGCATGTCCTATTGGGTGTTTATCACACCTTGGTGTGGAATAGGATTCTGCAGCATGGCAAGGGGGGGTTGTTGCACGTATTGTTGTGGGTCCTACTGAGGGGCAGGCGGGGCTAGAGGATGGGGTAGACTGCCTGAGTCTTTCAATCAGTTGAAATCAGTGATTTGGGGGAAATGATGAGTATAATGACAAAACTCACCGCAAAGGGCATAAAGGAAGTTGGTTTTGACATTATTGTTATTTCTCCCTTGACGCCTATTATTGTTTCCCCCCTAGGGGTTTTGATTCCCTTGGTTTTGGTTGCCCCCGGTAGGTTGGTTCTATTGGGGTTGATTCCCGCCTTGACCTAGGTTGTTGTTATTCCTATTTCTTCCTTTATTTTTGGCATTGTTCGACGGATGGGTCAGATTTTTCGTATTCAGTTGTTCGAAATTTTGATATTGTTGAACAGGAGAGGGTTGAACAAAATTCACCCCAGTGTGAGGATGTGGGGGAGCAATGGGTTGTGGGGGACCAGGAAATGGAAAGTATGGATTTTGTGGGGGTAACGATCCATAAGGTACATAGGAAGGTGTGGTGATTTCTCTAGTACTATAAGCTGAGGTAGAGGGGGTACCAGAACTCGTTTGAATAGGTGGGTGTATGGGGGTTTTGGCGGTGGCCCACTGATGGGTGAAGGCATAGCAACAGGGTATGGTTGTTGGTAAGGGGGTGGGGGGTAATAAGAAGTGCCCTTGTATGCTAGTGGGTATTGAGGTGTTCCATATGTTGGTGGTGGTTGGGGTTGTGGACCATGGTGAGTGGTATTATCAATCAATCTGTTTGTTGAGTGAGACATCCCAGGTTTGTCTTGGCCAAATGGAACAGGTTTTGGGAGATTAAGAAGTACAGTATATAAGTACCCTAATTGTGAATAAATGGGGTCGTATTGTTGAGCCTTACTGATGGCTTCTTTTTCTGATTGAGGGAAGGTGGAAGCTACATCCTTACCGAGGAGAGAGACAAGTGATCTAAAAAACCAGTCAAGACACTATTGTTTTGTGGTTTCTACTTTTCACAAACTACGTCACCTACGCCACTCGTGAATGTGATCAACAATATGTGTGGCTGAGGTTTGTTTGAAATTAGAGAGTAGTTCCAGACCATTGTCATGGCAGATTGGTAATTAGAAGAAGGTCAAAAATGCTTTAGCCAAGGATTCAAAGGTCGCATGAGACCTTGATTTTTCATCTACATATCATTTGGCCGATGGGCCAGTGAGTGTGCGTTGAAATAATCGCAGTCTGATGGAATCATCCATAATTCTATTGGAAGAGCACCATAGGTGAAAATTCATGACATGGTTGGCAGGGTCATCTCCTGCCTTTCCTTCAAACTTGGGTATGTCTGAAGGTAGTTTGGTGGGCATTGCAGGCCATGTGGGGTCATGCAATATAGGATCATTGGTGAGTTTTCTTAGATCTGGTATGTTGAGAGAGGCCAAATATGTCATCTGTAGTGGGGGGGTAGGATTAGCTCCAGCCATGGTGTAATTTTGTTGTGAACCTAACCCTCGAGGGGGGCTAGGTGGGTTGGTACTTCCCCCTTGAGAGGAAGTTGGTCTGCCGCTTCCGTGTAAAGGAGAGTGAGTGGACGGCAGGGCTTGGGAAGTGGACCCAAGTAATGTGGAACCAAGGAAATCTAATCCTAAGACAATAGCACTCACAAAAGTGTGTGAAGGTGGTGTCGATGAGTGGGCAAGACCAGGAACTCCCCCTAAGATAGGAGGGAGGTTTAGAAAGCGTCGGGAACAGTGGGGATTCTATGGGTCCCCTATGATGTCCAACTATCTGAGTGAATGTGTGCAAATGGTGGTGAGAGTAATAAAGAAACAAGAGCCTTTGTTGCAAATTTTGAACTTTACACAATATATATATCCAAATCAAAATGTAGTTAGAAGTGCATAATACATAAAATGGTTTTAAAAAGAAGCATATATGTGGATAAGTGGGTTTTGTCTATGTGGGGAATCAAAGAAAACAAATTCTCGTGTCCTATAAGACGTAACGTCCTTCCTCTCAAATAACACTGGACCTTCCAATAGTACTCAACAGTGGGGTCTGAAGTCACCAGAAGAGAAACTAGTGAAGGATGAAATAATTGGTTATAATGAGGGGTAAAGGGGGCATATCCCGAAAGATCTGGTGATATTTCCCACAATTGCCACCTGGGTAGATGTCCTAAATTTGGTCACTAGGTACCTCGGTCAAAGTGTGACATTTAGCTTTTTGGCCTCAGAAATGGGTCACAGGCTGGATCCCATCCAAGAGATGGGTGCCTCAAGGGGGGACACACAGAACAACCAGACCTCGACATTCAAACCTTCATGGGTATATCCTTGCCTTATGGTGTTAGGAACACTTGACTTGGAATATTTTCAGTTCCCTATTTGAAAACTTCTATGGTTTTGACAATGTGAGAACCAGATAACGGGGAGTTATTTGGATTCCTATCCCCGAAATCCTACCTAGACTAAAAAATTTCTTTTGGTACCTCATGTGGAGGAAAACTTAGTGAGTTTTTAGAAAAAATTTAGATGTAGTTGTTTTGAGAGGTTGGGGGTGTGAACCAACCTTGTTGAATTTAAATGGGAGTGGATAGTTTCATCAAGAAAAGGGTGGGGTGTTTTGGAATCCCTTTAGAGGAAACTTACATTGACCTCCACATTTTAAGAAGAAGCTATGTGAGTGATAAGTGACTTTTTTGTGTGAATGAGTGAAAGTGTGCCAATTTTTAATGAATTAGGTGTCACCTTGCTGCATGTGGACTTCACTTAGTCCTTACAAGTGTTGATTACCTAATTAACTAAGTGTCTTTGGTACAACCTTGCATAATTCAAAAGTCCCTAGGAAGCTAGCATGTGGACATGTGGGTTTGTTACTATTCCTTTAACTCCCTATTGTGATGTAATCTAAGAAAATCTTTGAAACTATCCTAGATTGTGATCATGTGGGCATGTATGGGCCTGTTACAAAACCTTCAAACTTCCCTAGTGATTTGATCTAAGAAAGTAAATTTCAACACTATCTTATCTTTGTAGCATGTGAACATGTGTGGGACCATTACATTATTAATATGTGTTTGAAAAATTAAACTAAGAGGAGTCCCAAGAAGGGTTGTTGTCCCCTCCTAAAGGTTTTAATCTTCTTAAGGGAGATGAAATTGTTTCACAATCTTTTTCTGATTCTCAAGGTCGCTTGGAGGCGCGAAAGAAGAGCATAATAAGTGATTGTTATCCAACTTCTATTCCCAATGCAAGTTAAATGTGATTAAAAATGATTTCCAACTTATATTTTGAGTCAAAACAAGCCATCCATGTGGCGAAAATGAAAAGCAAAAAGAGGAAATAATGATTTTAACCCCCTAGGTGCCTATGTGTTTTGACTAACCCCTTTATATGAAGAGGGGGCTAAGTGTGGTGCAGCTTTAAAACATGCTTGAAATCATTTTTAAGAAGGATAAGGGCCTTCCCCACATCTTAAAAACTTTACAATGAGAATTTTTTCACAGATGCACGGGTCTCAGTGGAGAGAGAGGCACATAGAGCGCATGTACATAAATAAAAAAGAGTTAATGAGCACACATGCACAGAACAAAACTATGACTTGGGTGCATGTGCACACGATGCACATCTATGGGCCACAAAACCTGTGCACAGGTGACACACGACCATGAATGAAAATTCTGGATGGAATTCTCTCAATTCACCTTGGAATTGGATGATTGGTAGGTCGGGTTAGGCCGATGCACCTGCAAGTTAAATAAACCAAAATAAGAGCTAGAAAAACCCAAATGGGGTAGGAAATTGATACCTTTCCCTAGTGGATTCGCCAATATGTTGCACCTCTTTTGTCACCTTAGTGAGCAAAATAGAGGTGCTTGAAATCTTAGTTGGGTTTTCTAAGAAGGACAACTGCAAGGAAAAGGGTTAGAGAAAGAAACATAAAACAATAACTAAGAATTAAACTAAGAAATAAAACAACAATTAAATTGATGAACATAGGGACATAAGGACAAAAGAAACAATGAGACCCATGTCACCAATGATAAGGCTGATATTAGTGAAATAAAACACCAAGAAGCAAGGGGACTATGAGTCCTTTCTTCCTCCAAGGGAGGGCTCTTGGAACCCCACAAATAATCTTTTCTTACAACTTTGAAAATGAAAATGAAAATGGTGAAAGAATTCTTTGCTAATCCACTCAAGGGGTGAGATGGATTTCCCAATGCAATGATGCAAGTATACTCTTGGCAAGGATAGAAGATTCCTCAAGAGAATAATGGAAGCATAACGTTTCTATGAATTCCTTGAAAAATGAAGTGTATCCATGACCTTTTTATAGCATTCCTTTGAGTTATTTTCAAACTAGTTTTTAGTGTGTAAAGAGGCTAATTAGGACATTTCTAGGTCTTTGACCAACCACCTAGTTGAATCTAGTCCAGATTTGAGTGTAAAATCAACTTGGAAGTTGAACAAGAAGTGGGTGGGAGGCTGACCACTCTCATAAATGCGTCGTTTCTCAGGTGCGTGGCTTTTTGCGACAATAGTCGCGCATCGTGCGCATATATGTGATTTCTGCGTTTATGTTTTGCGCATGTGAGCGGGCACCTAGTGTCTTCATAGCGCCCTTTAATTTTTGCACTAGTTGTATAGTTTTGACCCTTTGTGAATTATTTTGTGTTAATTCAGGTCCATGGATGACCTCATAATTTTGTGACGATGTTGAATTCTTGTAACCATTTGCAGACGAAATTTTAGTGATAACAGAAGCCATGAATGCTTCTGACAGGCCATCGAATGATATGCCTCATCGCTCTTATTTTCTCCTAGAGCTTGCCAGAATCGAAGAAGATGATTTTACATCTACCTTGAGAGAGATAGTCATTCACGTCATAGTTCCACTTGATACGCATGACAGTTATGCCAAAGGAAACATGACAAGTATCTCCCCTAACATCACAATCGATATCTCTCATATTCCTGGCAATGCTGAAAATGTATACATTAGTGCGGATTGTTCGCCGAAAAAATTTTTGATCTACATTGAGCTCTTCAAAGAATTATGTGATGTGTTCTGCTGGTCATATGAAGAAATTATAGGAGTTGACCCTCGGATTGTTGAACATGAGATTAAAACCTATTCGTATGCTAAGCCTATTCAAAAATGACTTAGAGTTGTCAATCCTAGGAAGGCCCCTGTTATTAAGGAAAAGGTAGAAAAATTGCTTAACGTTGGCTTTATCTATCTGGTTCCCTTGACTGATTGGGTATCCAATCTTGTTCCTATGAATAAAAATAAAGGAACCATTTGTGTATGCATGGATTTTCATGACTTGAATAAATCCTATCCCAAAGACAAATTCCTGACACCCTTCATCGATCAAATTCTCGACGAATGTGCAGGAAGAATTTTGTTTTCTTTCATGGATGAATTTTCAGGGTATAACCAAATTCAGATTAAACTTGAGGACCAACATAAGATGACATTTATTTTCCCTTGGGTTACTTTCTCATATTGGAAGGTTCCTTTTGGCCTTAATAACGCTGGAGAAACCTTCCAACGAGATATGACCTTCACGTTTCACAATATCAAGCATATAGTCGAAGCCTATCTTGATGATCGCGTTGCTCAGTTCTATAAGAGAGTGGATCACCCTAAACACCTTCAACTAGTTTTTGAAATATGTCGCCATTATCGCATCCGTTTGAGCCCTCATAAATGCATCTTCTACGTTAGGCTAGGTCAACTTCTAGGATTTTTAGTCTATGAGAGTGGGATAATGGTAGATCCATTAAAGGTTGAGGAAATAATTTGATTGCCTCCCTCGTGCACTAATCATCAACTTCAAGGTTTACAAGGGAAAGGTAACTTTTTATGATGGTTTATAGTGAACTATGCCAATGTTAATAATGGTTTCATGCATCTCCTAAAGAATGACACTCCTTTTATATAGGATGAGCAAGCCCAGGAATCCTTCGATGCTTTGAAGAAAGACTTGGTATCAATGCCTCTGTTGAAGTCTCCATATTATGGTAGAGATTACTTGCTTTATGTCATCTATTTCGAGGAAACGATTGGTATGGTTTTGGTTTAGGAGGATGATGAAACCTGTGAGAACGAAATTTACTATCTTATTTGAAACTTAGTCGGCCCTGAACTCAAATATTCTCATGTTGAAAAGCTATCTTTTGTTGTCGTTCACACAGTTCAAAGATTACGACACTATATATTGCTTTGCAAAACTACTATGGTTTCTGATGTCAATCCATTTCACTACATCCTTACCAACCATATCATAAGGGGAAAATACAACAAATGGATTTTCATTCTACAAGAATTCAATCTCGATTTCACTTCTGCAAAGTCCAAAAGATCACTATTTTTTGCAGAGTTAGTATCTGACTTCCCTCGGTTATATGAGGATGTTATTCATGTTGATTCATTTGTGGATGAACACATTTTCCTTGTCTCATTGTCATACCCTTGGCATGGAGATATTTGTGTCTATCTTTAAACCTTGAATTTCCCTTAGCATCTCTCGCAATATGACCGATGGAGTATACGATACTAGGCTAAGACCTACCTTATCGTCGACAAAAATCTGTATCACCATGGAGTAGAAAATATAATGCATCATTTTTTAATCACGAAGAAGTTGAGTATGTTCTAAACAAATACCACAATGGGGCTTGTGGTGGTCATCTATCCGGGCTTGCGACAACCCAAAAAATTTTGCGAGCCGGTTATTCTTGGTCATTTGTTTTTAAATATTTCATCAAAGCGGTTAAGAAGTGTCACCCTGATCTAGATTATTTTGAGAACGACATGAAGGAAGACATATAACCAATATATAAAAATTAAATACACAAAAATATAGAAGAGAACACATAAATACAGTGAAACCCAACTTCTATTACTGAATAAGATAGAAAAGCACTGAAGAACACAAACTGGAAAAATGGGGTAGCTTATCTCTGAAAAGAAAGATATGTTGACTATGCTTCATTCACAAGAATATTTACATCACACTTCATTTCATGCTTAAAGGGCCTCTATTGAGTCTCCATTTTGACACTTATAGTATCCTATATTATCCCCTATCTGAGCCTATTTTACCTATGCTATGTGTATATAATTGACCATTCCCTCCACAAATCCACTTTGTAACCTTGTCAATGTGCATAGAGAGGTTAATTATGTTAAAACATGATTTTTTTTATTTTCTTGATTAAATTTGATTAAATGATTGATTATTTATGTGCCTAATCACTTTGAATCTTAAGAAGCTTCATCCAGTACTTCAATGATCTCGTACTGAAACAATAGCATGATTCGGTACTCCATTCGATCCGATACTCCGCTTGATCTGGTACCCTGTCTGATATGGTACTAATGTTCCACCTATTATGGTACTCTACAATGCTTCTTCTAGTACTACCCGTTCAAGCGCTTATTCTGGTACCAACACAATGGTTCTTCTAGTACTACCCTCTCAACGTTTGTTCTGGTACTAGCACAACACCTCATCTGGTACCACCAGCACAGCTCCACATCCATTACCTCTAGCTTAGTGCCACATCCAGTACCAGTCTCACACCTATTCCGGTATTGCCTTTGCACTGGTTCGGTACCCATGGTCGTGATTGTGTTCATCCGGTACTAAAGCCCTGTCTACAGGATTTACATGTTGAACGAGTATGCTGATGAAGATTCCAAGAATTTAGTTGGATGGAAGTCTCTTGACGTAGTTTTGATATCAATATAGACTTCATCACTCATGCACTTTGTGTCATGAGCATGAAGTCCATCCCTAGAGATATGATATGACTTACCAATTGTAGTATTTTAAAACCATGTGATAATTATCTTTAGATCTTGGTAATAATAGCTCACCTTATTTATAAGGGATGTTGTATAGATGATAGGAGGTAATGAGTAATGAGGAAGTAGTAAGTAAATGATAATATACATTGTAAACTAAATGTAATGTTGGATTGTTGATTCAATTGATAAATTAAAGGAATACAAATGATCTTTTGTGAAAATTCATGAGCATGAGTAAAGCGTTTTTAGTCTGTTTTAGGAATACGAGGGTTCAACACACAAACCTTGTGAATAGGGGTATTCACTAGCCAAGAAACGCTCCACTTCCGAATCGAAGTCCTCACTCAACACGATAGGGTTAATCTTGACAGGGGGTTTTGGCTTGTTCCTTTCCATCCATGAAATCAAATGTGCATTCTTCTTTCCTTTGGCGTTTGAAGTGAGGTTTTCCTTGGGATTTTTACCCATAGGCTTAACAGTCTCAACATTCTTAGACAAAGTGTGGGGTAAGTCGGTAGGATGGTCGATCGAGGTTTTAGGCAGAAGGACATGGTAGGGCACTAGGGGTATAACCTTGAACTTACTCACAACAGGTTTTTCAACCTGTGTAGGGTTTGGATCCTCGAAACCATTCCGAGCAACAAAATTGCTCCAACAATCCTCGAGTAGACTCAAATGACAGACAACAATAAGCTTCACCAGCCCATAATGAAAAAGGCTACTATCAGCCTGGTTCCTTTTGTACTTCTTCGACATTTTAAACAGGCTTCTATGAAAATAATAGGGCATATTGAGTTGATAACCCATAAAAACCATAAGCAAACGCAGGTGGTGTAGGAACAAAAACTCGCAGCGACCTTCGTAGGTCACAAATTGCTTGATTATCATCAATAAATCATGCCAACATTGTTTGAGCATAGTTACGGGCAAACCTTTATCACAGGAAGTGATTTTGCGTGACTGGAAGAGTAGTGTCCACGGGACCTCTTCAACTTTGCAATTCTTGGACCATCGTTGTTCAGTGGCAGGAAAACCCATAGAAAGACTGATAAATTGTTCATCAATTTCCAATTGTATATCGTCAACCCTGGCTCGACAGCCATCGAAGGTCAAAGCAAACTGTCGAACCACGCAAAGGTTAAAACCCTCGAAACGTTCCACAAAGGTAAGCCATCCACTGTCTGCCAAATCTTGGCGGGCATTATCAAACATCAACAGGGCCTGTTTTCCATTGGGTTCAACTCACATGACTAGTGCCATGGAGTTGATTGCATGGTAAGGGAAGGGTTTGAACAGGAGCAGAGCTATTCGGTCTAACAGCAATGAACGAGCAAAAGGGGGTAAGTTTTAATGCGCGCATGCGAGGGTGGTGGAGTCATTCACTGCCATGCACGATAGTTATGGTAGAGTACAACCACCGATTTGCACATCTGTTCAAACAATCATAGCTCAAAACCATATCGTTTGGCCAACCAAAAAATAAAATGGTAAGTGTTATGCCAATGTGCCAAATCAAATTTAGAGTATAGTTTTAAAACCATCAACATTCAATATGAAACCAACACCAAATGTTATCCCTACACCATTGTATAAATGTTTAACCAATGTGCCGAACGAATTCATAATAGTTGACAAGCCAAAAGATTAAAAATATTAACATAAGGATTATAAAACACAATTAATCATAACCCCTATGCAGAATTAAAGATGAGGAAAGTCATAAAAAATATAAATCCATATGCTCAATGCCTTACAAACTTAATAAAATCAAGTTATGCAATCAATATAAAAATGTCCAATGAGCATAGTTCAAAAATCCTTTCAGCCACATAACGATAAACAAAAGGTAAGTGCAATAGAAAATTTTGATAAAAAGATCATGACAGTTCAGATAGTGATCGAAATGTGACCTCGAAAGAAAACGTTTTCACGCTTACAGTCGTGAAAACTTAATGAAGACAAATTTGGAAATGTCGCAAGAGATGAAAATGTCGTCTATTTGAAAAATGCGACGAAAAACTTGATGTTTGCAAAACATAGGTGTAGGCAGCTTATAGGATCATAAAAAAATTTGGTTTGGCTGCCAACACCTAGCAACCTCACGACAAGCCATCTTGTCGGGTGTGAATAATGGCAATGCATGCAAAGGAACAGAAGCCCTGAAAACTCTGAGATATGAGAATTCTTCTTCTACATACCGGTCAACTATATTTCTCATATTCATTGCTATACTGTCGGAGATCCTGGGTGGCAGGTGGCCGAAAATAGTGACATGCAATGGTACCATTACCCAGTTAAATATTTCATACACAAAATCTATCGCTTTGTTTTCCCACAATTTTGAATGGTAGACGTGGATGGGCTTAGACTCTGATGGAGTCCAACTCTAGCTCATTAAGGGAAAGGGAGTTAGAAAAACACAAGGCGTCCATAATGTATGCGGACATAAAGAATGAAGCCATATTTTCGCTCTCCCTCTGCACCTGATACTCTGTAACTCGACTGGTCAAGCTATCAGACAACATTTTAGCCCAGTCGAAGGAACATCCTTCGATGACTAAATGTATTAGAGGCACCCACTGAAGAAATAAATGTGTGGTGTCATCTCTCCTATATAATCTACAAGTCAACATAGCTACATATTTGAACTGTGGTTCCAAGGAAGCTATTAAATATATACCATTACTGTCTTCCCTGAACTTCGTAGGGTGTGAAACCCAATCTATTATTAAAATGGACATACTCTTGTCATATTTCACACATTCCTTCTTTTTGAAGTTCTCCAAGAATTCGGCATCGTATGTAAGGTCCGACACGGTAGGCAACTTGTACATAACCCACAGTTGTTCGGGTTTGAAAGTCTTGATAGTGACTTTTTGTTCATTGATGATGGTTCTGGTTGGTATGTCCACATGGTCTAATGCCCACCGGACCATATCATAGTAAGGGAGCAGTCGTGGCCTGGCCGCTACTTTATGCATTCCAGATTGGACGACGATCTTATATTTGGTGATCAGGTCATCTTTTTCATTGTCACTGAAATCATCAGAATAATCTACCAATTCGGACTGTAGAACATCAGAAACAAACGACCAGGTATTGACAGATTTGACACTTCGAGGTAAAGTATCAGTGACATTTTCTTAACTTTGTCCCAAAACCTCAATGTTGGCTTTAGATGCTTTTCACGGGGCCATGGCGGGGGATCCTGCTTTAGCTCTTCTGTGATAAAAATATGTAAAATATAGAAATTAGTTCATTGAGAAAAGTTTTCTCTGCGTAATATAGAAATGAATTTGTGATAACAAATAATAGCTCTATATATTCAACCATTTAAAACTTGGTACTTTTCAAAAACAGAATGGTCAAATCATGCTTAAATATAAATTTAGCAATAAAAACACAATCCTTACTTGTCGATTCGCCTTGTTTTTAATTAATGCCATAAATTTTGGCAGTTCGAAATGTCAGTTGGCACAAGGAAAAATTAATACTTCCTCTTAGACTATGCATGCATCAAATCAAGAGAAATACTGGCTTAGCTCAATTAATCAGGTTTTATCGACGTTAATTAATCTTTTGGTACTCGCTACATCGGGAGTTTTGACTTTAACCCTTTGAACCTCTAAGACCCGAGATTGCGATGATTATCTTTGGTTAATAAAAAATGTAATTATGATTAGGTGCTTAATTAATTACGTGATTATTTATATCGCAACTTCGCGACTCGGAGCTTCGAAGGTATAGATTCCAGGAAGTTTGTATGCTGAGTTGTGAAATCGCGAGATCACGATGATATGTTTTCATTAAAATGGGGAATAAAATTAGATTAAGTGTTTAATTAATTACATTTCTATATTTATCATGACTTCGTGACTCAGGGCTTTGACAGTGTATCTTTTAAAGGAAAATACGTCGAGTTGCGAATTTTGGATAGAGTTTAACCATGGCTAAGATTTTTACCTTTAAAATTAATGAGAGTTACTAAAACAAGAATTTTGTGGTTTTGGCTATCGAGGTTATGACAGTAAGACTTTTAGAGTTAGTAAACGTCGAGACACGAAACCCCGATGATGCTTAACCGTAATTTAGAAAAATTTTACTCTCGCTACTGACCTGGGTAAAACTTTAAAGTGATTTCACTGTTTCTCTATTCGGGACTTGTGAACTATGTGATCTATAACATCCGACATACGAAATCTCGAGGTAAAAAAAAAGGGAAAATCATTTGAACAAAAAGTAGAACTTTCCTTGAGAGTATGATAACCATCGTCGTTAGCGTGATGAGACTTCAAAGATTTTGGAACAAATGAAGGAAAATATGAAAACCATCTTTCGATTTCGAGCATTAAGATATGAAATTCAAAACTAGCTAAAAATCAAAGGCGGATCCAACATAGGCTCCAACTAGGGATCCCGTTTTCCTATAAGACGGGAAGGATAGTAGACCACATGCCGATATTGGGTAAATGGAGTCAATGGCTTTAATCCAGTGAAAAAGTTTCTGAGAACAGGATATCGAAGGGGAAAGGGACTTGATTTTTTACCTTTGAAAAGATTTTCAAAACTCAGATACTTTTTAAACTTAGTTGTAGTCCCTTTCACGACTTTCTCCTTCCCATTACTGAATTTAGGTCTTCCTTAAGCAATCAAAACAGTTCTAGGAAACCCAACAAATCTTGTGGCTATTGGCTTGAATCAAAAGAAGAAGATTATATGTTTTTAATCAGGAAGCCCTGTCTGAACATGGGATATAGATCAGGTTTTAAAAATAATTGGTTACCAGAGTAGAGTGATATTCATGTATAACAACCTTACAGATATCTCAGATATTGCTTCACTGCCAGCGAGCCTGTTCAGTACCCCGGTGAAGTTATCTGGCCCCTTTTACTAAATTTCCTTTCACCACTTCGAAATATATTTGTGTATTTAAATGCTTAGACGAGGGAAATCATTTCTAAATTTCCTTTCATCGTCTTTTGGACTAGATGGGGGAAATCATTTCTGAATTCCCTTTCACCACCTGTCTTGTAACTTGCTTTTTTTTTAGAGTGCAAAGATAGGGGAAATCAGTTTGTATCAGGGATGATATCTGTTTAATATTTTTCATTATAGGTCTGTCAACTTACTTTGATTACTCGGTACCAACCTTCTCTTAACTTTCACAACACCTTCATTCACAGGGAGAAAGGGAAAAATAATTTATTTGGGGTATTCTATTTGAGCAAGCCTCAATACTCCAAAACTATTGAAAAACCTAGGAAAGTCAAGATCACTTTAAGTGTCACTTTGTTTAGCATGGGACCGAGGAGTTGTGAAGACCCGCTTTCTTTCCACAATCTGCTTTGAAGCTCTCGAGGTTGAAACATAATCTCTTCTCCCTACGTATGAAAAAAAGGGAAAGATGCTGACTTTTTAAAGGGTAAACCCGAAAATAGTAAAGGTTGACAGATAGAGACTTATGGACTGAAAAACAAAGGTAAAAAAAAATGAAAACGGACTCTTGAAAACCTTTTTTGGGGGCACTTTACTTTGACTGACTTCTTTAATTTGAGTGACTTGTTTATTTTGTCTTATTCTTTCGTAAACGATTAAACATGGAGACATTCTGTTATTTATTAGTTCAGACGATGTTGTTGTCTGAATGAGGTTATCTCAGTTTTCTTTGATATCCCTTCAGAACAAGTCTTTTAGGAAATCTCACCTTTACCTTATCGTTTCATTTTCTTTGCAAAATATCAAAAATCTTTGGTATCACCTGTTTAAGCCAATTTATTTATGACACCCAACTTTCGGTTTATTTCTCCTGCTTGTTTTGTTTGCAGATGGAATCCTGTAAAAGACAAATATGAAGGTTATCGAGGCTATCTGAAAGGTGTCGAAAATTCACGAAAGAAAATCAGAATAACAAAGAGAAATGAAAAATATGTATACATAAGTAAAAATTCTATATATGAATATACAAATCTAAAATTAAATGAAATTTATTTTTATTTATTTATTTATTAATTTTAATTTTTTTTTGGCGACCGTTTATGTCATATAATGTTTCAGATAACGCCCGTTGATAGGGGCGTTGAGGATTTCACCATCTAGATTTTCCAATAGGAAATATTTTTTTCCTTCGAGAGTCGAGACTCTGAATGGCCCATACTAGAGGTGATCGAATTTACCATGTGTTATCACTGAAATTTCGTCCGCACAGGGCGACAAGAAATCCGCATTGTCAGCACAGAAAAATAGTCATTCATGGCACAAGGATTAATTCCACAGCACAGCAAAAGGGTTAAAACTATACAAAATGGACAAAAAATTAAAAGGCGCTTTGCACCCACTGAGCGCGTGCGTGCGCGTGTGCAACGTCTTCGTACTTGGAGCGCATATGCGCGACTGTGGGGTGCAAAACCCGCGCGCCTGCCAAACGGTGCATTTATGAAGCTGGTCGGCCTCCCAACCACTAATGGATCGGCTCCCAAGTCGATTTGACATCAAATCCGAGCTC
>ML788941.1:129530-150797 GCA_009831015.1 Picea engelmannii
CCAAGTCCTCTTTCTCCTTTGTGTATCTTTGGATTTCATCTATCAAACCAGCTAATACATTGGTGATATTGGTCCATTGTCATTTGTTTTTATTTTTGTTCCTATGCTCATAGTTTTATTTAGTTTTTGTTTAATTCTTGTTAGTAGCTTTGTTGTTTTATTTCTAACCTTTTACCATACAACTGTCGTGACTAGTAGAGCCCAACTAGGCATGTAAGCACTCACTTTTTGCTCATCAAACGATGAAAAGAGTGCAAACACCATGTTTCATTGCTTCTTCCCTCCTTGCATCCCACCTTAATACTAAATCACCTGGGAGGAAATATTTTTCCTTCTCCCTACGGTCGAATAATGCCTTCATGTCAGCTTGATACTTCTGCAACCTTTCATCCATTTTGACCCTATGTTGTTGAACCTCGATTAGCTGATTTATCCTCCTAGTGACGTGATTTGTTTCTTCTTTATAATCTTGCCACAATTTCATCACGGTGAGTGCTAAATTTATAGGTAACACCGCATCTGTCCCATATACCATCTGAAAAGGAGACATGCCAATAGAATTTTTAGTGCCTATGCGATTTTCCCACAAAGCATACTTTAAATGTACATGCCAAGACTTTTTGTTTTCATCCAACACTTTCTTAATTATATTGATCAGCCTCTTGTTAGACGACTCGTCCAATCCATTTCCTTGGGGGTAGTACATTGTAGAATGGACAAGAACGATATTATACTTTTGGTAGAAGTTGATCATAGCCATAGATTTGAAAGCCTGGGCATTATCTGTGACTATCTTTCGGGGGCAGCCAAATCTTGACAAGATATTGTCTTCTAAGAAATCTATTACCACCGATTCAGTTGCCCTTTTAGTTGGAATAGCTTCCACCCATTTGGTAAAGTAGTCTGTGGTAGTTAAGATCCACTTGTGTTGGGCACTAGAATGTGGATTAATCTCTCCTATAAAATCTAGCCCCCATTGTTGAAAAGGGGCTTCAGTTTTGACCAGAACTAAAGGTAGCGCCGAGAGTTTCTGTTTACCTGCAAATAGATGACAAGGGCTACAGGATCGGACCTTGGCGTTAACGTCTGAAAAGAATTTTTTCTAGAAATACCCATCCCTTAGAATTTTGTAAGTTGTTTCCCTCCAAGTGTGGTTTCCTCCACAAACTCCTTCGTGAAATTCACTTATAACCCTTTCTGTTTCTGACTCGACTAAGCAGA
Organism: Picea engelmannii; assembly: GCA_009831015.1. Classification (NCBI taxonomy): domain Eukaryota; kingdom Viridiplantae; phylum Streptophyta; class Pinopsida; order Pinales; family Pinaceae; genus Picea; species Picea engelmannii. The sequence continues at coordinate 130,752 of ML788941.1, forward strand.
CTAACAAGAAACCAAGCAGGTCTTTCCAATATAGTTGATTTTCGGTGATACAATACTTAACCGCATGAAGCTTTAAAGTCCTGGCTTTTGATGGTGATAGTTCAATAGGGAATTTTAGAGTTAGCAGGTAGGATACTATGTTTCTGTACCATTATGATGATACAAACTTCTCCTCGATCTTAATTTCACTTGTTGGTTCATCAAGCTCGTTTACATTCATATTTTCCTCATATCCCTGCAAGTAGTTTATATCCAGAGCTCTGAGATTTGATTCAACCAAAAGTTTGGCTAGACCTTGTCCTTTTATCAATTTAGTAGGTTTGATTTCCAGGTCAAATTCTTGAATCTTGGCCAGCCATTGTCCTCTTTTCCCGTCACTGTCTGGTTGTACCAAAATATCTTTCACAGAACTAGTCGGTACGTACGCAATGATCTTGGAGTGTAATACATATGTTCTAAATGCCTTCAGTGCTTTTACCATGGCGTACGCTTGTTTTTATATTATATCATATTTAAGTTCTGCGTCTCTGAGGCTCTTTTTGAAAAAGGTGATCGGTTGTTCGAAACCCTGTTCGTTTTTTTGGAGGAGCACCGCCGCAATCGTGTGTTCGGAGGCAAATGAGAAAATAAGAAAGTCTTTCAGATAATTGGGACTTGCCAATATAAGTGCCTCGGCTATGAATTTCTTAATGTGTGTGAACGATGCTTTGGCCTCTGTTGTCCACTTTACTTCGCTGTTCTTTTTCAACATATCTGTGATCAATTTTACAATTTTAGTGAAATTTGGGATAAATCTTCGTAAAAAAATTATTTTTCCTAAGAAAGATTGAATTTATTTTACATTTCTAGGAATGTTTATAGTGTCTATCGCTTCAACCCTCTTAGGATCAATCTTAATTCCATCCTTAGATACAACATGACCCAATAATTTACCCTCTTGCATGGCGAAGTGTGATTTCTTGGTGTTTAAGGATAGACCAAACCTACGACATTTTTCGAATGTTTGTTTAAGATGTACTAGATGCTCTTCATCGGTTTGGAGAAAACCGTTAAATCATCGAGATAGATGACTACAAAATTATCCCTCTCTCCGATGAAAGCAATGTACATAGCACGTTGGAACATGGCTCCTGCATTCATCAAACCGAAAGGCATTTTATAATACATGAACATCCTCTAAGGAGTAGTAAAAGTTGTTTTTTCTTTATCTTGTTCATTCATGACAATTTGATTATATCCAAAGAAACCATAAATCATAGACATTCTATTCGCCCCAACTACCCTTTCTAGCACATGATCCATTTTAGGCAGCGAATAGTTGTCTTTAAGAGAGGACTTATTTAAATTTCTGAAATCCACGCACAGTCTAATTTCTCCACTCTTTTTTCTGACCAGGACCAGATTTTCCACCCAATCAGAATATCTCAGAGGTACTATAATTTTCGTCTCCAAAATTTTCTTCACTTATCTCTCGACCACAGGAAATAAAATGGGGTTGATATGCCTAAGCGTTTGTCTAAAAGGTTTGACCCCGGGCTTTAAAGGTATCTTGTGATCGATCAAGAGAGTGTCGTAGGTTCTTAACTCGTCGTAAGACCAGGTGAAAACGTCTTTAAATTGTTTGAGTAGGTCCTTATACTTGTCTTTTATTTCAGGGGGGAGGAGTTTAGATATTTTAACCATCCTAGATTCCTCTTTGGTTCCTATTTCACATTCCTCCACCTCTTCTGGTTGGGGTTGTAAGGTGGATTTTACAGGTATGTTGTTTTGATCAAACAATGTTTCCAGAGGGATCAGTCCCTTTGGAATCTAGTTATTTTTTAGGACCAGCATACGATGATTTGCAATTTTGTCTTGGAAAGCTTGAGGGTCCTCCCCTTCTTGCATGATACATATCTGTTCATTCTAATTTTCTTGATCTGCGTGAGTTTCAGAAAATTCACCTACTGCTTGAAGAAACTTCTTAATTTGTTTCTCATCCTCAAAAACCTACCAGTGTTGGATATTATCTGGTATAGATGGTCTGTCTCTTATCTCTATGTGATACTTCAATTTAAGGGTTGTAGCAGGAGTGAAAGTCAAAGATGCTTTAGCTAATGCATCAACATGTAAGTCTTCTACGTGTGGGATGAAGTGGACATTTACAGATGAGAAAAAATTTCCCATCAAATCCCAGGCACAATTCCTGTATGATCTTAATCTGGGATGCTTGGCTTAGTATTGTCGATTTATTTGTTTGACTATTAACTCCGCATCTCCATATATCTCTAGGTTATTAATTTTTATCTTCCTGGCAGCCTCTAATCCTAAGACCAAGGCTTCGTATTCACATACGTTGTTAGTATAATAACTGAAGGGTCGACGATCTATCGACAACAGATGAATTTTCTACAGGACTTTTTCCTTTGTGTACTACAGAGGTTATCAGACGGGTTTCGCTTCTAACTTCATAGCAGTTTGATGTTAGATCTTTAGTGTCGAAAAGAGGGCTACATGAAGTTGAAGGTTCAGAAGAACTCTTGGTCTTTATTTATAGGTATTTAGGCTGATAGATTGCAGGGGTCAGCTTAAGAGAGCCTCTCGCCTTTAAAATCTTCTCACGATCGGTAACGGGTGTGGTCTGTTTACCATCCGGGTTTTGCCTAGTATTCCTTTGTCCATATGCCAGCTTATTAATCATGGAGTCAACAAGTGAAATATTGGAAAGCCTTTAAAAGGTGTGCACTCTTTGTTCACTATCAAAGGGTGGTACTTTCAACGAAGAAAAAAAAGTGTCTTTTTCCCAGGGAAAAAGATTTCGTAGCTTCGGTCCCCGGCAACGGCGCCAAAAAGATGTTGTTCCAGAGTCTGTACTTAAGGATTAGAAGTACAGTGTCTAGGCATCTGAAAGTGAGTAAGGGGTAGGAAGGAAGAAATGTCAACCTTTGGTAAGGGAAACTAGGGATGATTTCTGAGTTGGGGCTATTTAGCTTCCAACTATTCCTGGATGTTTATATCCCTCTCAATCGCTACCCATGAACGTTCGAGTTCAACTCGGGTAGTAGTTGTTTTAAGAATAGTATCAAAAATATTTAAGGCAATATGTGTTTGATATGATAGTCTGGGTTCAATATTAGGCTGTCTTGTTACAGGGACAGTCATAGAGGAACAAAATGATAAGAAAATCTCGGGGAAATTTAGGTGCTATCTCAATTCAGTCATATAAAGGAGAGTTTATTGTTCCAGGAGTAAAAATAGGGTGCAAACCAAAGACCCTTTCCCATAACTAAGTTATATTTTAATAAATATGTATGAGGTGGGAGAAAACATTAAGTTGTCTATCATGTAAGGCTCCTATCAGGGGAGAATCTCACTTATAAACAAAAGAAGAAAAAGATAAAGAAATAACCCGATGAAGCACAAAACATATATAGAATTCTAAAGTGTTGATTGGTCTTATACCTGTTGATAGTTGGTACAGAGGAAAAATAGTGAACAATATAGAAAACCAAAATTCATTCACTATAGTAGAGGTTGTACTAAATTATAGAGAAGCATTCATCATATACAAATATGAAATGAAATGAAATATGAGATATAAGGAAACAAACTCATAACACAATCGTGACAGAATTGAGAATCTTTGGATTTGCTTTATATTAACTCTCAATATAGAAAACCTCTATTACAATCGACACAAAAAGGTTCAGCCCTCTTTCTTTCTTTCTATGGCATATTTATACAGTTTTACATAATATGGAATCTCAATCGTTACAAGATTTTCAGTTATGATAAGAAGGAGAACAATCATTCAATTTCTTCATCTTTGTCTTTATTTGGTACCAGAAGCTTGTCCTCTCGTATGCTCGGTACAAGTGACACATCTTTCCACCAACCGAGATATCAACCTTGACGGTTTCGCTTGACAGTTGGCCTCAAAAGAGTAACAATCTCAGGATAATTGTAGTAACCTTTCTTCCATTTGTCGGTCTATGATGTCAATAGCACATAATTGCACACTTGGTTTAATCATACATTTATCTATTTGAACTGTCTGCCATAGTTAATTGTGATATTTCAGCCGAATCTCTTTCTTCTTTTTCGTTTATACCAAGAGAGATTTTCGCTATATTCGTTTGACTCAATGTCTCAGCATTTCCTTCACTATCAATACCTAATAGATTACCATCTATAGAACCAAAAGCCTCTTCAAAGGATTTCATTACGCTCTTGTCTTGTAGTTTACCTTCTGATATACTGTGCTCCCATTCTTTCAATAAAATATTTCCTCTGGTCTACTCTGAAATGGAAAACCTAGGAGTACTTCCCAATTCCCTGTTGTTTGTAGCTATTACAACCTCTTGAAAAGAGACTTGAGCTACTCCAGCTTCTCTTTCTCTGACAGATAAATTTTCCAATACTTGATCAATGAGTAAGTAGTTGTCCCAAATTACCTCTACCTTGGCGAGTAAACTTTGTTGGGCTGCAAAAACTCTGCTCTGAATCTTCATCGCCTAGGACTAGAACATCCCGATATTTATAACTTTACTTTCGACGATTTCTACTCTAGCCTGTAGTTGTTCAATCAAGTCTTTTTTCTAGCCCGCTTATATCTGACCATTCTAAACCACCAACTCTTCTTGTTCGAGCTTAGTTTTGAGCAGCTCTATCTCCCTTTTATCAGCCATCCTTGCTTGTTCTATTCCTGTGCTCGCCTGGTCCTTGGAAGCCTCCTCGGCCATGTCTAGTCTAGCTTCTAAGGTTTTGATGAGGTGATTTTTTTGCTTCAGCTGATTTTTCAAAAACTCGACTGAAAATTAGTTTGTTGTAGCATATGCCCCTAATATCCTGACTATTTCTGTAGCAAAATCTTCTTTCTTCTTGTCTTTCCCATTGGTCAACACTTATTACTTCTTGGTTGTTGATCCCCCTTCCTGATAGAATTCTCTTTTTACCATAGCATTTCTCTTCTTATAGAAAAAGAACTCATTTGGAGGGAGTTCTTCCATCCTTATAGGTCTCAATTCTTCATTTAAAATCCACCCTGCGTCTATGTTTCCCTGAGTTGACTGCAAGGGATTAATGGATGCGATAGGATCTCCGATTTTATTAGTTGGTTGTCCTGCAATAGTAACTGGAGTCTACTTTTTCGACGGGTCGGGAGTCTTTATCTTTGTTTTCGAACTCCTAGTTTTATCTTCCCCGTCCTAGTGTTTTTCTTGGCTAGGTGTCGCATCTTTGGAGCCTTTGGCTTCTTTTTGTTTCACCTCTACTGTACTTGGATTCTCACCACGCAATACTGTGGGAAGACAACTGCATCGATGTTCTTGGAATTTTAGAACATCGACCCTCTCTTCGGGTGCCAGGGCTTGTATCTGAGCCAAAATCTCGGCATAAGATCTTGCACCTCGAAAAAAATCATCCAAGGGTGAATTATCGTGTTCGAACCTTTTGAGTCTGCAACTGGCCAAGTGATTACTTACGAACCTTTACGGATCATGCTTCTTGAATTTAATATGAACCAATTTTGGGTCTTCTAGGGCTGCTGCCTTAGATTTAGCATGCCCAAAATATAACAAAGAATATGAATTTAAATGAACAGGGAAAGGTGGCCATACCTTCTTTGAATATCCCTTAAGCTCCTTGCTTATGCCATCGATTATGGTTTTCCTAGCAACCTCACGACAAGCCATCTTGTTGGGTATGAATAATGGTAATGCATGCGGGGGAACAAAAGCCCATAAAACTCTGAGATATGAGAATTTTGCTTCTACATAGCAGTAGGCTATATTTTTTAGATTCATCACTATACTGTTTGAGATCCTGGGTGGCGGGTGGCTGAAAATAGTGACATGCAGTGATACCATTAGCCAGTTTAAGATTTCATACACAAAATATGCCACTTTGTTTTCCCACAGTTTTGAATGGTAGACGTGGATGGGCTTTGCCTCTGATGGAGTCCAACTCCATCTCATTAATGGAAAGGGCGTTAGAAAAACACACAGCATCCATAATGTACGTGGGCATAAAGAATGAAGCAATCTTTCTACTCTCCCTCTGCGCCCGATACTCTGTAACTCGACTGGTCAAGCTATCAGACAACATTTTAGCCGAGTCAAAGGAAAAACCTTCTGTGACTGAATGTATTAGAGGCACCCACTGAAGAAAGAAATGTGTGGTGTCCTCTCACCTGTATAATCTGTAGGTCATCATAGCTATACATATTTGAACTGTGGTTCCAAGGAAGCTATTGAATATATACCATTACTGTTTTCCCTAAACGTCGTAGGGTCTGAAACCCAATCTCTAATTAAATTGGACATAGTCTTTTCATATTGCACACATTCCTTTTATTTGAAGTTCTCCAAGAATTCAAAATCGTATGTAAGGTCGAACATGGTAGGAAACTTGTACATAGCCTGCAGTTGTTCGGGTCTGAAAGTCCCGATAGTGACTTTATGTTCATTGATCATGGTTCTGGTTGGTATGTCCACATGGTCTAATGCCCACCAGACCATATCATAGTAAGGGATCAGTCGTGGCCTGGCCACTGCTTTATGCATTCCAGATTGGGCAACGATCTTATAATTGGTGGTCAGGTCATATTTTTCATTGTCACTGGAATCATCAGAATAATCTACCAATTCGAACTGTAGAACATCAAAAACAAACGACCAGGTCTTGAAAGAGTCGACACTTCGAGGTGAAGTATCAGTGATGTTGTCTGAACCTTGTCCCGAAACCTCAACGTTGGCTTTAGACGCTTTTTGCAGGGCCATGGTGGAGGATCCTGCTTTAGCTCTTCTGCGATAAAAATATGTATACATACATAAATTAGTTCACTGAGAAAAGTTTTCTCTGCATAATATAGAAATTAATTTGCGATATTAAATAACAGCTCTATATAGTCAACCTTTTAAAACTTGGTACTTTTCAAAAACATAATGTTCAAATCATGCTTAAATATAAATTTAGCAATAAAAACACAATCCTTACTTGTCGATTCGCCTTGTTTCTAATTAATGCCATAAATTTTGGCAGTTCGAAATGTCAGTTGGCACAAGGAAAAATTAAGACTGCGTTGTAGACTGTGCATGCATCAAATCACGAGAAATACTGGCTTATCTCAATTAATCAGGTTTTATCGACGTTAATTAATCTTTTTGTACTTGCTACATCGGGAGTTTTCACTTTAACCCTTTGAACCTCTAAGACCCGAGATTGCGATGATTATATTTGGTTAATAAAAGATGTAATTATGATTAGGTGCTTAATTAATTACGTGATTATTTATATCGCAACTTCACGACTTGGAGCTTCAAAGGTATAGCTTCCAGGAAGTTCGTATGCCGAGTTGTGAAATCACAAGATCACGATGATATGTTTTAATTAAAATGGGGGATAAAACTGGATTAAGTGTTTAATTAATTACGTTTCTATCTTTATCGTGACTTCGCGACTCGGGGCTTTGACAGTGTAGCTTTTAAAGGAAAATACGTCGAGTTGCAAATTTCCAACAAAGCTTAATCATGGCTAAGATTTTTACCTTTAACATTAACACGGGTTACTAAAACAAGAATTTCATGGTTTCGTCTATCGAGGTTATGACAATAAGACTTTTGGAGTTAGTAAACGCCGAGACGCGAAACCCCGATGATGATTAACCATAATTTAGAAAACTTTTACTCTCTCTACTTACCTAGGTAAAACTTTAAAGTGATTTTTCCGTTTCTCTCTTCTGGACTTGTGAACTATGTGATCTATAACATCTGACATACAAAATCCCAAGGTAACAAAAACAGGAAAATCATTTGAATGAAAAGTATAACTCACCTTGAGAGTATGATAATCGTCGTCGTTCGCATGATGAGACTTCAAATATTTTGGAACAAATGAAGGAAAATATGAAAACCATCTTTTGATTTCGAGCATTAAGATATGAAATTCAAAATGGGCTAAAAAACAAAGGCAGCTCCAACACCATGCTTTCATTGTGCACTTTGATAAACATAAGGGAATCATTACTATAATTTCATAGCTAATCCATGGATATGATGCACTCCTTATCCAATATGCAAGAGGCCTCTTTCTTTATCTGATTATTTCCATTCAAGTAGTCAATTCATTTCATAATAGATTTGACTCCCATGTATTGCTTAATCTGTATATTGGTTTCTTTGGGAGTGAATGCACTTTCACTAATTCATTCACTACATGATTTACTCCTCTGTCTAGATTCCATTGAATACTTGACTAACATGAGAGGACTTCCTGTAGTGTACTCCCAAGATTTTATGGTTTCCCTCAGATTCATACCTTGACATTTTGTGGTCTTGACTTTTGATCATCTTATGAAATATTTTGTCATAGCACTCCTTCCCTGAGTACCTCTGCTTATTTTTAACTAAAATTCAACCTTCTCACTTGTTAATAACTCAAAGTTTTTAACCGGAACCACTTTTTCCAAAGTCCCGATGTGACATGTTTTAATATGTCAAATCCACAACTCGTGGGACGGGCGACGACTAGTTAGATCACCCTGTTTCACTCGTTCATTACTTCACAGCCATATTATATCAGGTGAACACTTCCATATAACGAACACAAAATCTAGTCATTTGAAATGGATTATCCGAGCATGGAAAACCAACGTACTTGTACGTAAGTCTATCTGTGATTCGTGATTGGGACTCTATAACTACCAATTCTCAAGTATGGAGGTAGTGCCACAATTTACCGTGCACACTTGCACGCCAATGTTTTCCGCACGGTGCCAAAATTTACCATGGATTCTCTATGACTTGAAATTTGACCACTTAAAAATTAATCTCCTATGAATATTCTCTTCAAATGAACCTTTCTGGCCCATCTAGGCTCAGTGTTGGAACTAAGGCTCTGATACCATGTTGTAACATCCTTGACCACCAACAGACCGGGCCATGCCACTACTTAGATGCTTCACTTAACTCTGAAACCCTTTTGTAACATTCCTGACCATTCATGCAGGGACACGCTACGCTAGATAACTCTTTCGTTCTCTCTGTGGAACATAATGTAACATACCCAGTATCCAACTCAGCTATGCCACATACAATTTTCTATTAGTATGCAATAATAATATATACATACATAATTCTTGCAGAAACATTTATATATATAATGTAAACAGTCAAATACATTTGTAATTGCACGAATCCATACTGAAATAATAGTAAACACATACATGCAACATATACAAGCAATACCCATAAAAATAAACACAGTTATAATTGCACATATGATAACCCATAAAAATATGCGCATAAATAACAATGTAGCATGTAAATTTATCACATAGTTGACAATTATCTTGGTAAGAATGTCACTAACCACGTGAAGACCTTCAACGAACCTCCCAGCCTTAAACCACATTGTTCATCACTCTCAACAGTGAGTCACCCTGGAGCTGGGACTAAAATCCACTCGGGTAAAGGGTTCCTAACTAGGCTAATGGCTCATGGAAAACAAGAAAGACTCCATCACAGGTTCCTACTCAAACTAATAGCCTACATTTTGTCATTCCCCACATTCTTGTACCACCCAAGGAAGTGTGCCCCTTCTCTTCTCAACAGTCCCTTAGCTGCCCCACTTCCCTTCCAGGGATTCAACAACAGGTTAGACAAGAAGTCTCAGAGCCCTAAAACTGTAGTTTAGCACCTCTAGGAATCAATTTCCAACAATTCTCTCACCCAAAGAGAAATTGCTCATGGGCCTGACAACCCGCTTCTTCAATCCAGCTTCCTAGCTAACTAGCCACACCAACTTCTATGGCCATGAATACAAGATCGGTATTGTGACAGAAAGTATGGAGGATAAATGACTATGTGAGCGCAAATGGTCATGGCACCATGGTTGAATGATGGAAGGAATCATGGAAAAGATGATCGTACGAATGATGGGGGGAGGTATGAAAATGAGGTAAGTCCCAACAATATGTATGCATGTTTCCAACTTGACACTTGTCATGTTGGGAGCTACTTTGGCCCACTTGACCCCAACTTTGGAACTTGGGATAAAATAATTATCCATACTTTATGTTTTAAGACATATTAATATAATATTCCTTTTTGGCTCAAGCTCCCTAGCTTATCCCCTTTCCTTAACTTAGCCCCTCCCTTTCCTTAACTAGTGGAGTTTAGTCACCCATCTCTTTTATAGTGGTCGGCCTGCACGCAGTGATGTATTTTATATTAATCATGAGACATATACAAAAATAGGCACATTGGCCTTTAGCATCTAGTCTCTCTGACCTTAATTCAGAACATAAGAATCCTATCTTATAATAACTGGCTCACCAGCCTATAAAACACAACATATACATAAAGGCTCCCTAGCCTCATTATCACACACACTTAAGCTTGTTGCGTGCGGTATCCTGGAATGTGCCCATTTCATCATTTTTACTATGCAGTACTTGTGCACACTATGCCATGGAAGGTGCATACAAAATTATATCAAAACACCTCACCAGCTTAAGAACATTATTATATTTACAATTGGTTCAGCCTAGGGATATTACACTTTACTTCACCTTCCCTGTGAAATTTGGCTTAAATATAATTTGATTACCTTAGTCACTTGTATATATTCAATATGCTCAAGTGTGATTAAAATGAGATACATTTTGCTCTTATTTATATTTTTATGTGGCTTCCTCAAGGGGTTACCTTTTAATCATCTTAACCCACTTCTAACCACTTTTCCACTTAGTAATTTCTCCATTAAATTTATTATTTAAATAATCTCTTTTGTATCCACTTTGACTTATATTACACTCATCACTTCACTTTATTATTTACCTTCTAAAATATCTTAACCCACACTCCTTATTTTTGGGCTAACTCACTTCTAACCACTTTAATTTCTCCATTAACTTTATTATTTAAAAAATTTCTTTTGTATCCACTTTGAATTTTAGTACACTCGTCACTTCACTTTATTATTTAAATAATTTCTTCTTTGCAACCACTTTGACTACTTTGACCTTTGGGGGCTTCTAGATGACTCATGAGGGTTCTCCAACTTCACATGGCCATAACTCTCTAACCATGAGGAGTTATGTGATGTTCCACATACCACTGGAAATGGAATGACATGTACTATCCATATAGAATATTCTTACCTTAAAACATATTAAAATTCATACCAGTATACATAAAACACACTTGGGTCCATTTCCCAAACCTTTGTGCTACCTAAATTCACTACCGAACTTTCTTCAAGGGTTGACATCAATGACAACCAACCCAGATAATCAACAATATCCCCCTTTGGCATTGATGGAAACACTATGATGCAATAATGAAGTCATATCACTCATGTTCCCCCTGTGACCATCGCTCCCCGTAGAACCATTCATATGTGATCTTTCTCCAAGCATTTACCTTTGCATCTGATAAGTCTCTCCCCCTTTGTCATCAATGGAAAAAGTATCTTTCCATCCGAGGCTGCTCCCCCTGACTGAACTGTCCTTGGGGATACTCCCCCTGACTGAACTCTTCCTGAAACGATCTCCCAACTTGAATTGTCCTCTTTATGGTGCTTCCTCATGTAAATCTAAGACATATAAGATAAGCATTCAAAAACATTCATTTTGGAGTAGAAATTACTCCGAGTCTCTGGTGAAGATACTCAAAGGATTCCTATGGAAGGGGTTTTGTAAAGATGTCTACCACTTGTTCTTTTGTGCCCATATATTCAACTCTGATGTTCTTCTCTGCAACTTGTTCCCATAGAAAGTGATACTTGATTGGAATGTGCTTTGTATTGGAGTGCATCACCGGGTTTTTTGAGATACTGATGTCACTTGTATTATCACAATAGATTGGAATGGACTCATCATACTCAAACTGTATATCTGTTAGAGTTTGTTTCATCTATAGAACTTGTGTACAACATGTTGTTTTTGCAATATACTCTGTTTTGGATGTAGATAAGCATATTGATGATTGTTTCTTACTTATCCAATATATTAAAAACTCACTGAAGTAAAATGTTGTTTCACTGGTGCTTCATTGGTCATCAATGCAACCTTCCCAATCTGCATCTGTGTAGGAAATAAGTGATAGATCCTTTCCTTTTGGATACCATAATCCAAACTCTTATGCTCCTTTGAGATATCTGAAAATCATCTTCGCTGCTAATACATGTGATTCATTTTTTGTTGCTTGAAATCATGCCACCTATCCAATTTCCTGCATTACATCTGTTCTGGATGTTTTCACATGATATAGTAATCTACCAAACATTGACCGGTATTGCCTCCAGTCTGTAGACTTTGAACCATCATATTTTATTAACTTGCAACTGGTTTTCATAAGAGTGGTAATTGGTTTGCAATCTTCCATTTTGAACCTCTTTATCCTTTCTCTGATATACTTAATGTAGAGGTTGTTGTATGCACTTCATTTCTATATCTCGTAGGGGGTTTTGTCATTGTTTTTTCTGAGCATTACTCTATTTTGAATGTGAAATGTTGTATGCATTGTATGTGTCCAAAAAAATGTCTGTCAATTTGGAATCCATTAGCATTGTACAAGCCATTTATTATGTAATTAACATCCATAATTTTCCTTTGTATCTAAACCACTCTCTGAACCAATATATGAATCCATTCTTTCATCCATTGTCATATATTTTTCCAAACCTGCTAAGTGTTCTTACAAATCCATCTATGTCCATACTGTCCAAGACTCTATTGCACAATTGTCCATAATACTGACCCATTTATTACTATACTATCATGAATTGTTCACTACTACAATGAATTGTACTTATGTTAATTTACTTCTCTGGATCTGTCTCCTCAAACTCTACAAGATACTTGAAGGATGGTTCTTTGTTCTATCACAACTATTGCATAGAATCCCCCTGTCTAATATTCATATTACTCGGGATTCTCTAAGATGGATTGCTTAGAAGAATTCCTTCTCTGATGTGTATTCATCATCATATTCATTGGTAGATTCATCATCTCTCTAAGCTCTGACTTCTTTCTTTCTATCTATGGATTCATCTTTCACTACAATTCCTGAAAGTAAAATCTCTTGAACTTGTTCCTCATTTACATGTCCTTCTTTTCTTTCATTTATTTTCCAAACCTTTCTATATCTAAAATCTTTCTTTTTCTCTGTAGAATTTTCTTCATCTCATTTTATTACCAATCTTTCGATCTCAGGGACCTGGTCTTTGTTCACCTATTCTTCGTGTTTTCTTATCCATATTTTCTTATATCTTATATCAATGTTCTCTTTCATGGAAGTATCGATCATGCTTCTACAATCACTAGATATGTATCCATAGTTATGACATGTGTAACATTCAATGTCACGTGGGGCCACATAGGCATTTCTTGCTTGAACATTTCTTTTATAATCTATGCAATCTGCAACTTTATGTCCAAAATTAGTACAATAAAAAAATGACCATACAAGAAATTTTCATAACTAGGAGTGAACGATCTTCTTTGTGGTGTAGTCCTTCTGAATTTCTTCCTTGACTGGTCATGATCATGATTGAAGATTCTTTGTGTCTTGAACATGGATGGTCTTCTTGAATATGTATCTTCAATAGTTTTCTTAGATTATGGTTGACCATGATTCTTTCCTTTGAGTACTTCTACATAACTGTTTCTATTTTCTTCATTCTCCTTTTCTAGCAACCTAGAGTGCTTATCTTTATTCTCTATAGCTAATGTGGATTTTTTTGTCTCTTCAAAGTTCTTGTTGAGCTTGATTATTTTACTTCTCAATGTGACAACTTCTTCTTCAAGATTCTCAACCTCTTCTTCTTTCTTCATTATCTGAGACTTCATGACTTCTTATGTTATTTTCGCTTATTCAAGATGAATTTTTAATGTGATTATTTCTTCTTCAAGTACTTTCTCTTCTTGAACAAACTCTACCTCAAGATGGTTTAGATCATTAGTTATTTCCTTAATATGATCTATCAATATCCTCTCTCTCATTTTTGCTTCTTCCTTTTGTGTTGTTGTGTTGGATTCCAAATACTTATTTTGATATTCAAGATTTTCTTCGATCTTTCTGGCTTCTTATAGTTGAGTTTTTAATTTGTCGAAGACCTGTTGGGCTTCTTCAAAAATGTTAACACTTTGATTTTGTTCCATCAATTCTTTATTGAGAGACTTATTTTCTTCTCTAGTTCATCTAAAGCACTAGTCAATTCTGCTTCATAATTGTCTTCCTTTTCAATTAGTTTTCCTGTTTCATTTCCTTCATGGCATTCTATTTCAATATGTCCATGTTTTTCACAATTACAGAAAAACAACATACCTCTGGCGATTATGTACTCTTCATATTCTGAATTTGTTTGACATGGTGAACATAATTCTTCTTGATATGTATCTGCATCTTCTTTGGCATTTTTTGAATCTGCGATGGGTGAAGAATATATGTCACATAACTTATCCAAAATTTCTTTGGTTGATGAACATTTACCAACTTTTTCTCTTATCGGATTAGGTAATCCTTCCCAGATGAAATCCATTGCTATTTTTTTATTCTTCTTCAATTTCTTCTTGGCTGAAGTATTTACCCTTTTTGAACTATCATATCCTATAACAACTGATAGCCAAATATAATGTCCCTGTTCCTGTAAAAATACTTTCATCCTTCTACTCCACATCTCATACTTTAAACCATTCTGACCATTAAACATTGTTACTCCATTCTCAGAATAATCCATGATCTCCTTCCAATGGTTAAATTGTTTCCTGAAGGAACTGGCTCCGATACCAATTGTTGGATTACTAAGAGGGGGGGGTGAATCAGTAATAGAGCAATTTTATAATTTATCACCATAAAATGCAAGTGTTATATCAATGCAGCATTATCATCCAATATTTGAAGAGTAAATAAACAATGAACAAATGAACAATCATACACATACCCAGTAGACCAGTGTTTTACATGGAAACCCAAAGCGGGAGAAAACCACATAATGTTTTTTCTTATATGTATTTAATAATTAGATTTATTGGAAGCACCAACTTCCTTTTTTTTCCAGCTGTAACTGGAAGGAGACTCCAACCCCCTATTTTCTCAGGCTAAAACCTAAGGGAAGATCCAACTCCCCAATTCTTTGGCTACAACCAGAAGGAGGCTTCAACCCCATAATTTCTCAGGCTACAACCTGATGGAAGCTCCAACTCCCCAATTCCTTGGATATAACCAAAAGGAGGCTACAACCCCCTATGTTCTCAGGATACAACCGGAAAGTGGCTACAACCACCTATCATTTCCCCGTCCAACCTCCCTGAAATATAAGTAGAATGATCGAACCACTGTCACACTATCACTGTGAGATATATTGTTGTAAACATGTACCAGTCAACCTATACCATAAACAAGTGCATCAACCATACACCAACCTGTACCAAACAACCTGTAATCAACCTATACCATAAACAAGTGCATGAACCATGCACCAACCTATACATCAACCTATAATCATCATGTACCGTAAACAAGTGCATCAGCCATGCACCAACATGTACCTCAACCCATAATAAGCTTGTACCATAAACATGTGCATCAACCATGCACCAACATGTACCTCAACCTGTAATCATCATGTACCATAAACAAGTGCATCAACCATGCACCAATCTATACCTCAACCTATACCATCAACAAGTGCATCAATAATGCAACAAATATGTACCAAGCATGCATCTAATACACATAAACTATGACTCATCAGGATGTACCAACATCATCAAATATACACCTCATGTATGTGCCAACTCATCAACTACTTGTATCAACCATGTACCCAACATGTACCTCAACCATATACCAAATGCATATATCAATATAACCATCAAAATTTATCTAAAAATTCGTCACTCTATACATAAACCCAATACCATAAACCATTACATCAAACCATGTGCCACAATCTCATTATTATACAACATCTATATGTAGCATACCTCAACCAAATGCCTCATCAATTTTATCATCCAAATATGATTTTTAACTCTCTAACAGACCTGGTTTATATGATCACATACCTGCAAACCTTCCTCAACAAGAGACTATCATTTTCATCAAATTTTACTCTAGTCTCACATTACTAGTTTTGGATTAGTTAACAACCCTAACTTGCAATAATCATAACTATGTACCTGTAATGAATAAAGATATGAAAATGGTAAACAATGTTTTTCATTGTATTTTGTGCAATTCCTCCATGGAACCTCTCAGAAAAGGAGTTATAGAAAAAATGGCATACCTTGTTGAATTATGGCTTATTCTAGAGATCGAACTTGTAGAGAATACATCACACAAAATCTTTGTTGTATAGATCTGAAAATTGTACACAACATACTACAGACTATCCTCTGACCAATACATTTGTTCTTACTAAATTTGGATATGTTATGAAGAAGTTATGATTTTTTTACCCAAATCACATGTTTTAGATTAGTTTTAGAACTATCCACAAACCCTATTTTCCACGGAGTGTAAATCCAAAACTACAATGGCCCACGAGATGAAAGTTTTATTACAACTACTTGGATATGTTTCATCAATGACCTCCCGATTTCACAATATGGATAATTCTAGAAAAATCTTTATTGCGAAAATGGTGAGGTGACCTATAAATAACATACCTTAGAAAGCATCATCAAAAGAATTTATCTTCCCTTTAATTTCGGCCTTCTTTACTTCACCTTCCCTCTGAAATTCGGCTTAGATATCCTTTGGTTACCTTAGTCACTTGTAGATATTCAATATTCTCAAGTGTGATTAAAATGAGATACCTTTTCCTGTTATTTATACTTTTATTTAGCTTCCTCAAGGGGTTACCTTTTAATCATCTTAACCCACTTTCCTTATTTTAGGGCTAACCCACTTCTAACCACTTGTCCACTTAGTAATTTATCCATTAACTTTAATATTTAAATAATATATTTTGTATCCACTTTGACTTATAGGACACTCATCACTTCATTTTATTATTTACCTTCTAAAATCTCTTAAACCACTTTCCTTATTTTAGTTCTAACCCACTTCTAACCACTTGTCCACTTAGTAATTTCTCCATTAACTTTATTATTTAAATAATTTATTTTGTATCCACTTTGACTTATAGTACACTCATCACTTCACTTTATTATTTAAATATTTTCTTCTTTGCAACCACTTTGACTACTTTGACCTTTTGGGGCTTCTAGATGACTCATGAAGGTTCTCCAACTTCACATGGCCATAACTCTCTAACCGTGAGGAGTTATGTGATGTTCCACATACCACTAGAAATGCATGACATGTAATATAGATTTAGAATAGTCTTATATTCAAATATATTAAAACTCATACCATTATACATCAAACAAACTTGGGTCCATTACCCATACCTTTGTGCTACCGAAATTCACTACCTGAATTCTTCAAGGGTTGACATCAATGACAACCAACCCAAATAATACACATGTCTAAGATACAAGGAAGCACTATTAGTGATGGGTGTAATAGTTCCATTGTTCCTAATATTGGATTTGGAGAAGAAAGAACTCCTACAATCTCTAGAGAAAAGGTTGTGTTGTGGCATCAAAGACTATAACATTTCGAAGAGAAGGGTATTTGACTACTACACGGTAAGGGTATGGTTGAAGGTATGTCTAAATTCTCTCTGGATTTTTATTTATGTGAACATTGTGTATATTGGAAGCATAATTGGGTAAGATTCCCCTCTAGTGCAACGAGGGAAGAAGGAATTTTACAACTAGTTCACAGTGATGTTTTTGGATCTATGTCGGTCCCATCATTGGGAAAAATATGCTTGGTCTTTGAATGGAAGGTCGAGTTCTTTGCAAGGTGAATAACACTCTAACTGTCACAGTACAACCTACTTTTCTCCTCCTTCTTTCCCAATTCCTCCATAAACCTCTGTAACCAAATCATCTCTTTATTAGCCTCTGTAGCAACAACATACTCTGCCTCTGTTGTTGAAAGTGCAACAACCTTTTCCAGTTTCGAAATCCAACTTACTGTTGTTCCACCTATATTAAAAACATACCCTGTGGTGCTCCTCCTACTGTCTTTATCACCTGCCATATATGAATCAACATATCCCTGTAGAAAAGTGTCTGAACCTCCAAAACATAATGCATGTGTAGTAGTACCTCTCAAATACCTGAGAATCCACTTTACTGCCTCCCAATGTTCTTTACCCGGATTGTTCATATAACTCCCACTGCATGTACAATATCTAGTCTTGTGCAAACCATTGCATACATCAAGATGCCAATTGTTAATGAATATGGGACCTTGGATATGTATTCTATCTCCTCCTGTGTCTTGGGACACATTTACTTAGTTAATTTGAAATGTTTGGCCAAAGGTTTACTAACTGGTTTTGCATTCTTCATTCTAAACCTCTCCAGCACCTTCTCTGTGTACTCACCCTGAGACAATGTCAATTTGTGATTTTTCATGTCTCTTGTTATTCTCATACCAAGGATTTTATTTGCAACACCCAAATCCTTCATCGCAAATGAATTGGTTAATTTCTTCTTGAGAAAATTTATATCCTACATATTAGACCCTGCAACAAGCATGTCATCTACATACAATAGCAAGATAATATAGCTTCCATTTTCTAGACTTTTAAAATAAACACAGTGATCAGAATGACATCTATTATAACCCTGTTCTGTCATAAACCTGTCAAACTTCAGATACCACTGCCTTGGAGCTTTCTTTATTCCATATAATCTCTTCTTCAACTTGCATACCAAATTCTCCTTCCCTTTGATCTCATACCCCTGTGGCTGCTGCATATAAATCTCTTCCTCCAAATCCCCATGGAGAAAAGTTGTTTTTACATCTAACTGTTCAAGACGCAAATATTCTACTGTCACAAGACTTAAAATAGTCCTAATTGAAGTCATTTTAACAACAAGAGAAAATATTTCATCAAAATCTATACCTTTCTTTTGTGCAAACCCTTTTACAACAAGTATAGCCTTGTACTTCTTTTCTCCTCCATCTTCTTCCTTCAACTTGTAAACCCATTTATTCTGCAATGCTCTTTTTCCTGTAGGCAACTGAACCAAGTCCCAAGTCTGGTTATTTTCCAAGGAATCCATTTCCTCTTTCATGCATTGCTCCCACTTCTTTTTGGTGTCTACCTACATTGCCTCTTCATAACATTCTGGTTCACCAGAATCAGTCAACAATAAATAATATAATGAAGGAGAGTATCGTTCAGGGGGTATACTTAACCTGGTAGATCTTCTAACAACACTTGTAGGTGTTTGAGGTACCTTTTGCTCCTGCTGTTGTACATTTTGATTTTCAGGTTCCTTTGGAATTTCTTTTTCAATGATCTCATCAAGCACTGTGTATTGTTGTTTTTCTATTTCCTATTTCTTTCCCTGCAACTGATCTTTGTACATGACCTTTTCATTGAATATGACATCTCTACTCCTAATGATTTTTTTTATTTTCATAATCCCATAAGTGATAACTAAAATCATTAACACCATATCCAATAAAGGTACACTTCTTGGATTTTTCCTCAAGCTTTGTTCTATTTTCTTTATCAATATGAACAAATGCTTCACAACCGAAAGTTTTCAAAAAATAATAGTTTACCTTTTTTCATGTCCATTCCTCCTCTGGAATTATACCATCCAAAGATCTTGAAGGTCCTATGTTTATTAAGTAAACAACAGTATCTACAACATCTACCCAAAATTGTAAGGGCAAACCAACATGCAATCTCATACTCCTTGCACGCTCCATGATTGTCCTATTCATCCTTTCTAGCACATCATTTTCTTGTGGTGTTTGTGGAACTATCTTCTCTCTACGAATCCCATGGTATGAACAGTAATCATCAAACTCCTTGCTGCAGTATTCACCTCCATTATCTAATCTGAGACACTTCAAACGTTTTCCTGTCTCATTCTCAACTAAAGCTTTCCATTTCTTAAAAGTATCAAAAACATCAGATTTTTGTCGAATGCAATAAACCCAAGTTTTTCTAGTTGCATCA
>ML788941.1:150847-173959 GCA_009831015.1 Picea engelmannii
AAAGCTTTCCATTTCTTAAAAGTATCAAAAACATCAGATTTTTGTCGAATGCAATAAACCCAAGTTTTTCTAGTTGCATCATCAATAAAAGTAACATAATAATGAGAGACACCAAGAGATGATACATAAGTTGTTCCCCATACATCTGTATGAAAAATCTCTAACCTTTCATTCTTCTTTTCTTTTCCGAATCTGAGAAATCTGACTCTCTTTTGTTTTCCATAAACACAATGCTCACGGAAGTCCAAATCAATTTGTTTAAGATCTGGAAGCAAATTTCTTTTGTGAAGTATCTGCATACCCTTCTCACTCATGTGTCCCATCCTATGATGCCACAGTGCTATATCCACTCCTGTAGAAGCTAAAGATATGGAAGAGTCAGTATTACCAGTACATAAATACAATGTACCTACCTTCTCTCCTTTCTCTATCACCAATGATCCTTTGATGACCTTCCACGTCTTATCTGTAAATATGCACATACAACCTTCACTTTCCAACTGCCCTATTGAAATTATATTTTTCCTTAAATATGGAATATGTCTTACCTCTTTCAACAACCATTGGTTTCCATTGCGTTGCTTTATTTTTACCTTTCCCATTCCAAAAATTTTGCATGGTGCATCATCACCCAAATGAACTTGTCCAAAATCACCTTGAACATAATCTAGAAAATGTTTCCTATGGGGTGTGGCATGAAATGAATCCCCTGAATCTACTACCCAAGACTCAGAAATATTATCTACAAAAGGAATCAAAGCATCTTGTAACACATCACCTATTACATTTGCTTCCTAATTTCTCTCCTGATGTCCATCTCTTTGTTTCTTTGGAGCTCTGCAGTCTTTCTTCAGATGTCCTTTCTTCCCACAATTACAATACTCTATCTTTCCAAGTCTAGATTTGGATCTTCCATTGCTAGAATTCCCATGGTTCCCTGAGCCCTTTCCTTTATCATTTTGTCCTCCCCTGTTCTCCATGTTCAATGAATTACTTGATGTCTCACCTGTTATTTTCCATCACATTTTCTCACTAAGGATAACACCAACAACATCATCAAATTTTAAAGTATTTGAACTAGAGACAGAGTTACTTACAACCATGACAAAGCCATTCCATCTTTCTGTAAATGAGCACAAGATTAGAAGATCCCTAACCTCATCATCAAAGTCCACTTTTACAGAACTTAGATAATTAGTAACCGTATTAAATTCATTTAAATAATCTGCAACAGACCCACCTTATGACATCTTCATATTAAATAATCTCTTCATTAGAAATACCTTATTGGACACCGAGGGTTTTTCATACAATTTGTCCAATGCATCCATCAAACCCTTCGTTGTCTTTTCTTTCGAGATATTGAAAGCCACCGACGCTGCCAGGCTCAGCCGTATCATTCCTAGAGACTTTCTGTCAAGAATCTCCCATTCTTCATCCTTCATGGCCATCGGCTTCTTTGCTACTCCGCTCAATGGTAGGAATAGATCCTTCTGATATAAATAATCTTCCATCTGCATCTTCCATAACTGGTAGTTTTGGCTATTAAATTTCTCGACCCTAAACTTTCCATCTTCTGACATTGCTCCCACTCGAACCAGGAACCCTCTTTTCCTGTGAGTTACCTTACGCTCTGATACCAGTTGTTAGAAAAATAGGACCGTGGAGCAATAAAATAAAACAAATGCGGAAACAAAACATAGAAGATACACAATACAAGAGAGACACAAATTTACGTGGTTCACCCAGTGTGGGCTACGTCCACCAGAGAAATTGCCAGGTCCTTTCTTTATTATTATCCAGTAAAATGAAGGGATACAACCTACATCAAAACCCATTGTAACTTCCTCTTCTTTCTCTCACAGTCTCCTCTCTCAGAATACAATACTCGCCAACATACTTAGCCGCAATAAATTTCCCTCATAAAAGAGGGTTGCCTTCTAGGGCAAAAAACCATAACATAATCTCTATCGTTAGATCTGCAACCTTATAATGAACGGTCCAAATTTACAATGAAATTAAAATATACTTTTACAAGGAAATTTTTTCTTTGGGGGATTCACCTCCGAACCCTCGTTGGGGGCCCGCTTGCCCCCAGACCCCCCAGTTAGGTGGATATCCCCCCTGGACCCCGCAGAGGGGGTAATCCCCCTCTACACTCCCCCGTGTGGAAGAGTGTACATACTTCTGGGGTGTAAATACTTCATGGGGTATAAACACGGTTGAAAGTAAAATACCTATAAATCAGGTAGATAATCAGGCTCCACAACCAACACCTAGGAGATTAAACCAAGTTACAGATACTCTAGCTAATCAAATTTTAGATTGTCATCTTGCACACATATGAAAGAACATTCACATAAACATGTAAATACATTTTTTTCACACATGATCCATAAGACACAAAAGACAAAAAAATACCAATATATAATATCATAAAGTAACCAGAGTACATAGATGGATGCAAGCACCTCAAAAATAGAGTCATGGGGCTTATGCCCTCAAAACATATATACAAGTAGTGCTCGTAGCACATAAAAATGTCTAGCTAAAGTCAAGGCCTGTGGACCTTGTTATACTGATCCACAATGTTGGCTAAATGCCAAAACAATCGGACCCACATCTGTGGTGCCCCCACTACATGAGGTTGCATAGATGGTGGCAGGTCCTCAATCTCTGCCATCGAGACCATGCGAGTGAACACAGTAAAGTTTCACTCAACTCGTCTCAATACCCTCTTAGCCTCCCCGGCTGGAAGATCTCCTGCTACTGTTGGTCCCCCTGCGGTGGCAGGTGCAGCCCTTGGCCGAGGATGACACATGTTCCTCGCATAGTCAGTGGGTCACACTGGTCCCACATATGCACACAACGAACACATATCCGTCAAATACTCTGGTATAACAAAAAAATGATATATATAACAAAAATAACATAAAAATTACATATGTTTAACACAAAAAAACTACAAATGTGGAGACTTACCCATCTCCCCTCGCTCCTCACTAGGAGGTACTGGTATCTCAGGGTCTCTCAAGAAATCAATCCCGACATAGGGGTAATCCTCTATAACCGGGATCTCTCGCAACAACCACGTGAAGAAGTCATCATCGAATGACTCATTGGTCCTTCTGCCATCCTATCACGGTAGTAATACTTCCCATCTGCACAAAGCAGGAAGAGAGGCCTGATGTCCTCGTACCACTACTTGAGGACTAAAACTTGGAACTCTCTCAAAAAAGAACAAACACAAAATGGTCTCGAACCCGAAGTTCCTCTGTGTCCACAAATGACAATATCTCAATTTCCTCTTCATACACTCAAGCAATGTGGTACTCCAATAAAAAATTTGTGCATTTAAGCACTGGACTGTAGAGTTCATCTGTGCACGAGACACCTGATGTAGAGCCGCAAAACTAGTGATTCACCCAATAAGAAATACTATCACCTGTAGTAATAAGTCAATGATCTTTATTATGGGCACCTGTGAGCTCGAGCGGTCTGTATCAGATGAACAATATAGACCTATCAATTCCACTATGTTATGTGGCCCTGAAGGAAAAGACTAGAAATTGACTAGTTCCCCTCTCCTGGAGAGGCCAGTCAAAAAGTAAATGTCCTCGGTCGTGGGCACTAGTGACTGCCCCTCAAACATGAATGTCTCTGCATCTGGATGCCAGTAGTCAACCAAGGCATTCAGTAGCCTAGGTTGTGCCTGCATAAAAGGACATAGGAAAAACTTGAGTAACCCACATTGCATCAAAGTAGCCATAGCATTGGGGTCTTCCCTGACCAACTCACTAACTTCTTCATGCTCTCTTTCTCTCCAGTGGACATACATCCTACAAAACACCAAGGTTCAGGAGTGTTAACTCTTTCTTTTTAAGCCTTTTTCACTCAATAAGGGGGTCCACGCGGGATGTAATAGTGACAGTCGTGTGTACATGCGTGCATAGTTTACTCTGCCCGAATGTACACATGGCTTGTCCTGAGACAATCCACATGGACCTAGGGCCGACCTTTTAAAGGTCGATGCCCCCCTAAAAAATGAAACAAAATGGAAAAATAGAGACTTAAAATGCAAGATAAGAGAGTTTGTACTTACTTGGTCCAGACAAAAGTTCGTTTCGTCCACTGTAGCTCCCGGAATCACCGCTTTTGACAAAGGGGATATTTTGGCTCCAGAGTCAATTTCCAAATCAACAATGGTGATAATGAGCTGCCAGTGTCTATTTATAGACATTTTGGCCTCTTTTTGTCACTTTTTTGGCCCCCCTTATTGTTGTGCCTCTTTTGTTACCTAGATGAGCAAAACATAGGTACTTACAAGCTTAGTTGGGTTATCTAAGAAGGACAACTATAAGGGAAAGGGTTAGAGAAAGAAATATAAAAGAACAACTAAGAATTAAACTAAGAAATAAAATAACAACTAAACTAGTGAGCATAAGGACATAAGAACAAAAAAACAAATAAGACTCATGTCACCAATGGTAAGGTTTATATCAGTGAAAGAAAACACCAAGAAGAAAGAGGACTATGAGTCCATTCTTCCTCCAAGGGAGGGCTCTTGGACCCCCAAAAATAATCTCTTCTTACAACTTTGAATGAAATGGTGAAAGAATTCCAAGCTAATCCACTCAAGAGGTGAGATGGATTTCCCAATGTAATGGTGCTAGTATACTCTTGATGAGAATAGAGGATTCATCAAGAGAATAGTAGAAGCATAACTTTGCTATTGAATTCCTTGAAAATGAAGTGCACCCATGGCCTTGTTTTATAGCACCTCTTTGAGGTATTGTGCAACCAGCTTGTAGTGTGAAAAGAGGCTAATAAGAGCATTTTTAGGTCTTTGACCAACCACCCAGTCAGATCCAGTTGAGATTTGGGTGTCAAATCAACTTGGAAGATGAACTAGAAGTGGGTGGGAGGATGACCAATCTCATAAATGCATCGTTCTTAGATGTGCATGGATTTTAGCAACCATAGTCGTGCATCGAGCGCATGTGCATTTTTCCTGCATTTCTGTTTTGCGCATGTGCATGCATGCCCTGTGTAGTCATAACACACTTTAATTTTATCATTGGTTGTATAGTTTTGGACCCTTTTTGGAAATGTTTTTGGTCCATGGGTGACCTCATAACTGTTTGACGATGTTGGATTCTTGTAAACATTTGCAGATGAAATTTCAGTGATAACAGATGCCCCCTGATGGATGAGGTTAGGAGCATATGTATAGCCGAAATTCATCAATGTTTCTTCTACTAAGACTGTTGTTGTAAGACAGAGCGATGTGGGAATGTCAAGAGTTAACCATTGGAGGGAGAAGGGAACCTGTAGGACCCAACCTTCCATAAGGTGTGTAAAAATAAACTGTGTACAAACGAGGCGGGCATGCCCCATGATCATGTCATGTAACTCAAAAAGGAATGGTGTGTTGATGTAGACAACTGCAGCGCCCTCGGGGGAAGTCATGATAAAGGCAGAAGAAAATTCTTTGGAGAAACATACTCTGAATAGTAGGGAGTGACATTTGTGAGAAATATCACGGATTCTGTAGGCATTGATAGCCCAACCGAGTTCAGAGGTTTTCGGCAAATATAATAAATAACTGCAATAGTCATAAAGTAAGACCCACCGTAACATGAGAAAGTGTTGAATTCAAATGTTACGAGGGTCAACGATAGTAGGGAGCAATTGTGGTTCTCCCTTTTCCATTTGAGACCTCTCATCAGAAAGGTAATGAGAGTCAAGATACTGTCACCCTTCTGGAAAAGTACGTTGATGTCGACAAAAGGGGGACGCGACTCCCAGAAGCAAAGGGCTTCATGAAATATACTAGGTGAGGTTAGGAACTAAGGAGGTACATGGATGAAAGAAATATGTATGGAGACTCAAGACTTCCCTTGGTTGGGGGTATGTGCGAAGTATAAGTGGTCGCAACAGTTCAACTAGGTCGAGTGTCAGGGGGACAACAAGACATGGGATAAGTTGTGTTAGAGGTGGGACAAAGTGATCAAACTCAGAGGGCAGAGGTAAGTGGCCTGTGGGATATTCGGAGTATATGGACAATGTCAATAGGGATAGATGATAAGGAGTGCCCCAACCAAGGGCGACATGGGTTGCATTTGCCAAAAAGGGAAGAAGGTCGCCAAAGGTGACGACAAAAAGATATGTAAATGCTAGAAACAAAGGCTTTTTACAATTTACCAAACAAATAAAGAATAATTTGGGATGAGTGTACAAATATAGAAATGGGTGCCCCAATGTAAGATGGTTGATCCGGTTAGGGCGCAATTAGATTGGAGAATTGGTCGAAGGTGGGGGGCCCATGGGTGGGTTTCTGTATGAGGTATATGAAATGGTGGGAAATTTGCAGAGGGGCAAACTGATTGTGGATGAAATGGAGGGTTCATGAAACTACGATGGTGTAGTCAAAACAGAACCTTGAAGAGATAATCTGGGAGTCCATTGAGAAAAGCTAGCAAAATGAGGAGAAGGAGTATGTGGCTGATTCACGACATGATGTAAGACTATCGAGACTTCCATCCCTAAAGGGTTGAAAAACAACATGAGTGTCAAAGTGCAAAAGGGTGCTATGAATGGGAAAAATCATGTGGGGGAGAGTGCTACCAGGTGATAGTACCTAAGATGCAATGGAGGTGTCAGTACTGTAGAGATGGAGATGGGGATCCTAGAGGAAAATGTTAGAGGGTGTGACTAGAGATGAAATTGAGATTCAGAGGGAATGATTACATGCCAGTGTTGATTATATACCTGAAGGGGTTGTGTTGATGTATGATGACCGAGTACCTACACACATGAAAACCAAATACCTGACGTGAACAATATCTGAAGAGAATCGAACATACAAGCATTTATTTGATAATTTTGAACATGAGCATGCATACCTGGACAGGGTATGAGATTTTCAGAATATTCACCGCCGCCTGGAGGCGGTGTTATAGGGCGTGCTTGAGAGAATTTGGTCACGTATCCAAGATGAGGGCATCTTGGAACAGTGTGTGGTATTTCCACTGATGTGGTGGGCCGTGGTGCAACGAGCAACAATAGCATGTGCTGTGATGACCAGACAGTTACCTCCCTGTCCGGAGGGACCAGTAGTGGGTGGGGCACTACTTCTTGAGGGTGGGGTAGGAGGTGGTTCTCTAGAGGCACCTTGAGTGTCGCTCTGTGTATGGTTGTATCTTGTATACAGGCTGGTGAGCCCTATTTTGGTGTAGTGAGACCAGTTTTGTACTGAGGTGCTCCACTGGCCTGCGGATTTTGTATGATGTATGTATGTAAACATTTTGATGGCACTGTTGATCGATTTATATATATATATGAGTATACATTTTGGGATCTATGTGATGTTTACATGTGTTTTTTAATGTGTTGATGATGTCTAATCTATATATATGCTATGACAGGTTCTTGATGGTTTATGTGTGTGTAGAGGTATCTTGATGTGATATATGGCAATCTAACACAAATATTAGCTAAGTTATCTATAATTTGATTCAATTGTCTTGGAATATGTGTAAATGTAATGAAATCAACATGTCGAGATAAAATTGTAACTTGCAGGTATTTGCGAAAGAGGCAAGGATCACAGACACGGTACACATTGTTGAGCTAGAGGACGACTAGTTGAGAGTCAAGAAAGACGCTAAGGTGATGAATACGATGATGTTGGGCATTGGTGAGGAGGCCAATGATGGCGGTGTATTCGGCTTGGTTGTTGGTTGCTAAACCCAAACATATTTCATTAGAGTGAAGTAGTTCATGTGAGGGGGTATAGAGGGCCCAAGCTGCCGAAGCGAGATTTTGTGTCCATCGGCTGGAGCCATCAGCATAACCAATGTGGTAGGCTGATGGAGGAAGAATCTGTCAATAACACAAATGATAGTTTAGACATGAGGGATGGAAAAAATATTAAAAACACTATAAAAGAAATAACCTAATGTAGAATGGTTGTGCTTAGGCATAAAATTTCTTTAAGTATAACCCGTTGACGGGTTCTTTGAGAGAGAGGCCTTCGGGGGAAGCCAGGATGTATGTGCCTTTGGTGAGGCAATGTTGGATAATGTAGGGGCCATGCCATAGTGACTCAAATTTTCCATGACCGAGGGTTTCGTGAGCGATATCGTAAGCAAGGAAAAGGTCACCTTCGTGAAAGTCATCTTTTCCCTATAGGCTCTGGAGTTGGCATAAATTCTAGGGGGGTGGAATTTCTGTGATGGCTTGGAATTTAAGGGGGTACACATTAATATCTCTTTGGGAAACGATGAATATGAGGAGGCGCCCCGCAGTGACGCAGAACATGCACTTGAGGGGGTTCAAGCGGATGTTGTATGGACGACACCATTGGAAGATGATCTGTAAATCATCAAGATGTTGGGTATGTTTCTTGGATCGAGCTATGAGATCTTCCAACTATGTGAGGATGATATGAGCTAGATAGTGAAAAATGTATGTCATAGCCTGTTGGAAAGTTGCGCCAACATTCTTCAGCCCAAAAGGCATGACACGATATGAAAAAGTACCCCAAGGGGTGGTGAATGCAGTTTTGTATTGATCGGATGGGTGGATTTAGATTTTATTATAACCAGAGAAACCATCCATGAAGGACAGAGCCTCGTGGCCTACATAGTCGTCGATAATTTGATCGATGAAAGGCATTGGAAAGTTTTCTTTGGGACATGCATGATTGAGATCATGAATGTCCATGCAGACAAGGATAGGGCCCTATTTTTTGTTAATGGGTATAGGGTTGGAAACCCATGAGGTATAGGTGATGGGGTAGATGAACTCAGCCGCACGTAATTTGTCAATCTCAGCTTTAATGGTCACTTCTTTAGATGGGTGTAGTGGTCATTGTTTTTTATGAACTGGTGTAATGTCAGGCCAGGTGTCGATGCGATGTTCGACAATAGAGGGATCAAGGGCAGGCATATCTATGTATGACCAGGAAAAATTATCCTGATATTCTTGGAAAAGGGATTTATAGACGGTGAATATTGAGGACTGCAAGTGGCGCCGATGGTGATTTCCTCGACGACTCCATTTTTTATGGAAATATCGATTTTGATGGCCAGGGAAATGTTGGCCATGTTTCCTTCTTCAAAAGCATCAGGGGGAGGAATGGGGTTGTTGAAACAGTTGATATGCCCTGATGGGATAAAATCTTTGGTTTCGATCGTGTATATGGGGTGTTGGTTAGGATGTGTGGAGGCTTCCTGTGAAAATAAGAGTGCTCTGTGGTGTAGCGCATCCTATGGGTAGTCGTGGGTGTTTAACTCTTCGAGTATGTCCTCGTCACAGTGGAATTGCAGGAATACAAGGGATCGTAAAGAGTGATATAGGTGACTATTGCCATGTGGTTGTCCTTGGGTGATGAAGAAGTAGGTGGAATGACACAATGAGATTGAGATGGTTCACTCAAAATAAACAAAATATCAAAGTACATAGGAGTACCAATGGTAGTTGGGTGTAAAATTTCCGTAGGGAAATGAATGGGAGAATTGGGGGGATTTGGGGGTGAATCCTTAGACAAGTCATCCAAGAACCATGGAGGATTCAAGAGTGACTCGGATTCAAGAGAAATTATATGAAGAAACTCTAGTGATGAGGTAAGGTCAACCAACAATTCTGTAGGCGGCGTAGGGGTTGGAATCAGATTCAATTCGTGTTGCATGTGTTAAATGATCATAGGACATTGGTATGTAAAATGATCTAAGGATTCATAGAGGGAGAAAGGGCATATCATATGTTCATTGACTGAATTTGTGACATAATGTATGTCAGTGACTTTTGGTAGGGATGATGTAGCTGGATTGGGTTCGTTCTGGAAGCTTTGGCGTACTGCAACTAATGTCTGTCGGAAGAACGGTAGTGCTAGGAAATGGTGTGTATAATGGCCATATTTTGAACATATAGTGCAAGTGAAGTTGGCTCACAATCCTTTTCTACTTGAGTGAGGGGCAGTAGTGACAGTACTTGCTACAGGGACATGCGTGATTGAGATCATGAAAGTCTGTGCAGACACGGATAGGGCCCTATTTTTTGTTAATGGGTATAGGGTTGGAAACCCATGAGGTATAGGTGATGGGGTAGATGAACTCATCCACACGTAATTTGTCAATCTCGGCTTTAATGGTCGCTTCTTTATATGGGTGTAGTGTTCATTGTTTTTTACAGACTGGTGTAATGTCAGGCCAGGTGTCGATGCGATGTTTGACAATAGAGGGATCAAGGCCAGGCATATCTATGTATGACCAGGCAAAATTATCCTGATATTCTTGGAAAAGGGATTTATAGGTGGTGAATTCTTGAGGAGTGCAAGCAGCGCCGATGGTGATTTCCTCGACGACTCCATTTTTTATGGAAATATCGATTTTGATGGTCAGGGAAATGTTGGCCATGTTGCCTTCTTCAAAAGCATCAGGGGGAGGAATGGGGTTGTTGAAACAATCGATATGCCCTGATGGGATAAAATCTTTGGTTTCGATCATGTATATGGGGTGTTGGTTAGGATGTGTGGAGGCTTCCTGTGGAAAGAAGAGTGCTCTGTGGTGTAGCGCATCCTATGGGTAGTCGTGGGTGTTTAACTCTTCGAGTATGTCCTCGTCACAGTGGAATTGGCAGGAATACAAGGGATCGTAAAGAGTGATATAGGTGATTATTTCCATGTGGTTGTCCTTGGGTGATGAAGAAGTAGGTGGAATGACACAATGAGATTGAGATGGTTCACTCAACATAAACCAAATATCAAAGTACATAGGAGTACCAATGGTAGTTGGGTGTAAAATTTCCGTAGGGAAATGAATGGGAGAATTGGGGGGATTTGGGGGTGAATCCTTAGATAAGTCATCCAAGAACCATGGAGGATTCAGGAATGACTCGGATTCAGGAGAAATTATATGAAGAAACTCTAGTGATGAGGTAAGGTCAACCAACAATTATGTAGGCAGCGCAGGGGTTTGAATCAGATTCAATTCATGTTGCCTGTGTTAAATGATCATAGGACATTGGTATGTAAAATGATCTAAGGATTCATAGAGGGATAAAGGGCATATCATATGTTCATTGACTGAATTTGTGACATAATGTATGTCAGTGACTTTTGGTAGGGATGATGTAGCTGGATTGGGTTCGTTCTAGAAGCTTTGGCGTACTACGACTAATGTCTGTCGAAAGCACGGTAGTGCTAGGGAATGGTGTGTATAATGGCCATATTTTGAACATATAGTGCAAGTGAAGTTGGATCACAACCCTTTTCTACTTGAGTGAGGGGTGGTAGTGACAGTACTTGCTACAGTGGCGAGCATTGATGGTGTTTGATTGAGTGGAATCAGGTTTCGTAACTCGGGTAGAGATGGGCAGTTGTTGGTTAGGTGTGCATCTTTCTCACATAGCGCATAAGGAATTTGGATGTGTGGGGGAAGTGGAGTTGTGGGCTCCTTCTTTCACCTGCCCCCAGCTATGGCAGGGAGGTTAGTGAGTGGGGGTATAGAGGGTATGGTGGGAGTGATTATGGGAATCGTTATTGGGATTCCTTCCATTTGGGGGGGGGAGGGATGGTTGGGGGACCATCTCTGGTGGATGTAAATACCAAACTGGAATTGCTAACACCATATTAGGGAGGGTAAGAATTGTTCCTACTTGGAAAGCTTGTATGACATATGGAGGGTAGAAGAAGGGGATTTGAGTAATGGCTTGGGGAAATGTCTCCCAAACTGAGATATGGCCTTTGGGAGAGTTGAAATCATGAACTGGTGGAGTCGAAGAGTTCACAGGAGGCTCATGAGGGGGGAGCTCTGCGACTAGTGGGACGTCAGATATGATAGAAGCCTCCCTAGGAGGAAGGGTATCCTCTATGTCAGTTCCGTTGGATGATACAATGCATACTTGATTGGAAGGATGAAGGAGCGGTGGTGCACCATTGTAAGTTCCTAACAATGATGGGTCTTTGAAAATTTCGGGACCCATTTCGATGAGTGGGTATGCGTCATGACTCGTGTGTATGAGAGGGAGAATGTTATCAATGTTGGCAGAAGGGTTAGGCTCGTAATGTGAGACTTGGTCAATGGTAATGATATTCCCGTTATCGGGGAACATCATTGTTCGAAAATGGAAGAGGCAACTATATTCATAGCGTACATGTAGCTATGACCAAAAAATATACTGTAATCGAGTGGGGTGTCGATAACTTCAATGTCAATAAGAATAGTCTTTCCCCCGAGTTCTACAGGGACATTTTGGAAGATCCCTTCAGGAGACAATGGTCATCTGTCATAAGATATTATGGTAATGGTAGATGGGATGAGTTTGGGGGAACCAAGTTTCTACCATACAGACTTGGACATAATGCATGTGGATGCACCTTCATCGATGATGCACCGATAAACTATAATGTTCCGAATTTTTAATGGGATTTGAAAAGAGATTAGAGTGGGAAAGAGAGGTTCTCCACTGTCGATATCAAATGTGATGAGTTGAGTATTCATGGGGTCGACTACCCCCAAGGCAGAAAGTAATGATTTCTGCTGAGTGGGACAAGTTTGAAGGACTTCTAATACTAACAGGGCAGTTGTGGATTGTTCTAAGTCATTAACCAAACTGTAATTATGAGCCACCCTAGCCTGGGGGTTGTGGACATTCCTACATAATGGGATGCGAGGAATGTGAAGAGGTGTTTCAGCGTTAGGGTGAGGAATCACCAATGGGGGTCCCGTTGGTGCGAGGATTATTTCTGGGGGAATGGGAAGAGACTCAATGGGTGCACGGTATTGACAACTACATGTTTGCAGAAGGATTTCTTCCTCACTGGTGAGGAGGATGGTATGATCTGCAAGATTGTTGGGATTGAGGTACTATCCCAACTATGGTGGGGTATGTTGCGTGTCCTGTTAGGTGTTTATCACACCCTAGTGTGGAATGAGATTCTGCAGTACAGCTTGGGGGGGTTGTTGCACGTACTGTTGTGGGGCATCCTGAGGGCAGGCGGTGCTGGAGGATGTGGTAGACTGCCTGAGTCTTTCAACCATTTAAAATCAATGATTTGGGGGAAATAATGAGTATAATGACTGAACTCACCACAAAGGGCACAAGGGAAGGCGGTTCTAACAATATTGTTATTTCTCCCTTGACGCCTGTTTTTATTGCCCCCCTGGGGGTTCCGATTCCCTTGATTTTGGTTTCCCCCAGTAGGTTGGTTTTGTTGGGGGTGATTCCTGCCTTGGCCTGGGTTGTTATTATTCTTTCTTTTTCCTTTCTTTTTGGCATTATTTGACTGATGGGTTAGATTTTCCGTATTCAACTGTTCATAATTTTGATGTTGCTGAAGGGGAGAGGGTTGAACAAAATTCACCCCAGCGTGAGGGTGTGGGGGAGCCATGGGTTGTGGAATAATAGGGAATGGAAAGTATGGATTCTATGGGATTTTTGATCTGTAAGGTACATAGGAAGGCATGGTGCTTTCACTAGTACTTAGAGTATAAGCTGAGGTAGAGGGGGTAGCAGAACTTGTTTGGATAGGTGGGTGTATTAGGGGTGCCGACGGTGGCCCACTGATGGGTGGAGGAATAGAAACAGGGTATGGTTGTTGATAAGGGGGTGGGGGGTAATAAGAGGTTCCCCCATATGCTGGCGGATATTGAGGTGTGTCATACATTGGTGGTGGTTGGGGTTGTGGACTGTGGTTCACGATATTACCAATCAATCCATCTACTAAGTGAGACATCCTGGGTTTGTCTTGACTGAATGGCATAGGTTTTGGGAGATTGGGAAGTACTGTGTATAAGTAACCTGATTGTGAATAGATGATGTCCTATTGTTGAGCCTTACTGATGGAATCTTCTTCTGATTGAGGGAAGGTGGAAGCTACATCTTTACCGATGAGAGAGACAAGTGATATGAGAAACTAGTCAAGACACTGTTGTTTGGTGGTTTCATCTTTTCAAAAACTACGTCGTCTATGCCATTCGTGATTGTGATCAGCGATATGTGTGGCTGAGGTTTGTTTGAAATTAGAGAGTAGTTCAAGACCATTGTCGTGGTGGATTGTTAATTGGAAGGAGGTAAAAATTTCTTTGGCCAAGGACTTGAAAGTCACATGGGATCCTGATTTTTCATCTACATACCATTTGGTTGATGGGCCAGTGAGTGTGTGTTGAAATACTCATAGTTAGATGGAATCGTCTGTAATGTTGTTGGAAGAGCACCATAAGTGGAAAGTCATGAAATGGTTGGTAGGGTCATCTCTTACCTTTCCTTCAAACTTGGGGATGTCTGAAGGTAGTTTGGTATGCATTGCATACCATGTGGGGTCATGCAATATAGGATCATTGTGAGTTTGCTTAGATCTGGTATGTTAAGAGAGGCCAAATATGGCATCTGTAGTGGGGGAAGAGCATTAGTTCCAGCCATGGTGTGATTATTCTATGAACCCGACCCTTGAGGGGGGCTAGGTGGGTTGGTACTTCCTCCTTGAGAGGAAGTTTCCCCCCTGCTTCCATGTAGAGGAGAGCGAGTGGATGGAGGGACTTGGGAAGTGGACCCAAGTAATGTGGAACAAAACAAAGATGATCCTAAGATAGTGGCACTCACTGGAGTGTGAGAAGGTGGGGCTGATGAGTTGGAAAGACTAGGAACTCCCCCTAAAATAGGAGGGAGGTTTAGCAAGCATATGGAATGACGGGGGTTCTGTGGGTCCCCTATGATGTCTGAATAGCTGAGTGGATGTGTGAAAATTGTGATGAGATAAAATAAACAAGATCCTTTGTTGAAAATTTTGAACTTAACATGATATATATCTAAATCAAAATGTAATCATAAGTGCATCATACATAAAGTGTTTTGAAAAAAAAGCATATATGTGGATAAGTGGGTTTTTTCCGCGTGGGGAAGCAAAGAAAACAAATGCTCATGTCCTAAAAGACGTAACGTCCTTCCTCTAAAAATAGCACTGGACCTTCCAATAGTACTCAACAGTGGGGTCTGAATTCATTGGAAGAGAAACTAGTGAAGGATGAAATAATCAGCTATAATGAGGGGTAAAGGGGACATATCCCGAAAGAGCTGGTGATATTTCCCAATAGCCACATAAAATCTAATCAACGTGCAATTGCAGCCCATAATTTCCACCTGGGTAGATGCCCTAAAATTTGGTCACTAGGTACCTCGGTCCAAGTGCGACATTTATATTTTCGGCCTAAGAAATGGGTCACGGGATATATCCCATCCAATAGGTAGGTGCCTCAAGGGGGGATGCACATAACAACCAGAACTCGGCCTTCAACCCTTCATGGGTATCTCCCTGCCTTATGGTGTTAGGAACACTTGACTTGGAGGTTTTAAAGTTCCCTATTTGATAACTTCTATTGTTTTGACAATGTGAGAACTAGATAACAGGGAGTTATTTGGATGCCTATCCCCGAAATCCTACCTAGACTAAAAAATTTCTTTTGGCACCTCCTGTGGAGGAAAACATAGTGACTTTTTAGAAAAAATTTAGAAGTGGTTGTTTGAGATATTGGGGGTGTGAACTAACCTCGTTGAAGTTAAATGGGAGTGGATAGTTTTGTCAAGAAAAGAGTGGGATGTTTTGAAATCCCTTTGGAGGAAACTTACTTTGACCTCCACATTTCGAGAAGAAAACAATGTGAGTGATAAGTGACTTTTGTGTGTGAATGAGTGAAAGTGTGCCAATGATTTAATGAATTAGGTGTCACCTTGTTGCATGTGGACTTCGCTTGGTCCTTACAAGTGTTGATTACCTAATTAACTAAATGTCTTTGGTACAACCTTGCGTAATTCAAAAGTCCTTAGGAAACTAGCATGTGGACATGTGGGTCCTTTACTATTCCTTTAACTCCCTATTGTGATTTAATCTAAGAAAATATTTGAAACTATCCTAGATTGTGATCATGTGGGCATGTATGAGCCCATTACAAAACCTTTAAACTTTCCTAGTGATTTAATGTAAGAAAGTAAATTTCAACACTATCCTATCTTTGTAGCATGTGGGCATGTATGGGCGCATTACAAACTTAAGATGTGTTTGAAAAATAAACTAAGAGGAGTCCCGAAAGGGGTTGTTGTCCTCTCTGTTGTAGGAAAATCTCCATGCGGACAGGTAGATCGCCTCTAAGAGCTTGACCCTAACTCTAGACAGAAAATGATTAACATGGTCACTGACTTCCTTTCAAATCTATCTAAACTAACACATGAGGAGGAAGAATGATAGAAGTACCTTTTATCGACGTTTGTCCCTGCACACTCCTAGTTGCGCTTCGATCCTTTGATTCCTGTTGGATCCTGTGAACAAACAAGATACGACCACTTCCTACTTTATTGATATTAGCTTGAAAATAGATCTATCAATAAATGATAAGTTCATGTGACATTAGTCACAAACTAGAAACAAACAGGCCAAGCGTGTCATATTGATGAGAATAACGACAGTAGTACTTACAATCGTGGATGCGAATGCGACAACTTCGTCAAGTCCTCTTCGTTTAACCCTTGCTTGAAAGATCCACAACCTGTATAACAATAGCTTCACTGATCACTCTCCTTTGGCTGACTGTGAGTTTCCTCCAAGTTCAAAAGTTTCATATCTTCAGTTCTTCCCCCCTTTCCACCATCATAGAGCATGTTTATATAGGTTAAGAAGAGCTTAACCTCTTGAGTTATCTTTGGAACAAGTTGGGAATCTTCTCCTTAGATTAGGGATCTCTTGATGAAACCAATAATTCGAACACAATCGCCTCCTAATCTCGAAAGATCTTCCCCTTATTCTCCTCAACGGGCCAACTACTGCCTCAGATTAGGCAGCGCTCCCTTAGAAGGGGCATCAGAGCACTATAGCGCTCCCTGGTAAGCCTTAGGGGAGCGCCAGCACTTCCAAGATGAGAAGTACTCCTTCAGAGGGGGTTGGGGAGCATTATAACGCTCCCTGAAGCCTTATAGGGGAGTGCCAACACTTCTAGGGCTGAGATAGGGGAGCACTCCCCCTAAAAACCTTTGTTTCAGGGCTCCCTTCACGTGTCAAAAGTTATTTGACTTCAATAAACTAGTTCTCCTTCTTCAAATCAAGCATATGAGATGTTATAAGTGTCTCCTTGGTGTCGTTTGTCATGGATGTATGTATAAACATCATTTGCAACACTTGTAACCAACTTGAGACACTTGTGAAAGTTGTAAGGAAGATGCGACACTTATGACAATTGAGAGGAACATGCGACACGTATCCAGCTGAGTAATTTTGATGTGTAACAGAATTCCCCCCAAAGTACGAAGTTAGAAGATGCCAACTGATAACTGAAATATTTTGTAGACGTCCAAGCAAGGGTATAGACTCGGAGAACCTGACAGAAGCTGCACACAAACATCCAACAAGTATCATGACATATTTCAAAACCCAAGGCAGACATACCTATGCTTGGGTGATCAAGACTTAGTAGGATATGGCCGTCATAAAATACACTGCAGATCCATAATTGTATTGATAAAAAGTTATAACCACCAAATATACAATGTGGATCTATACTTTGATGACTCGGACTGATCGTAGCCATGAAGAATACACAGTGGATCTACGAGATGACAAGACATAGCCACGACCAATACAAAGTGGATCTATGTAACAGTGTATGTGTTCTTTGTCCAATGGAAATTCCTTCATAGCCTGGGCAAAGAATATATCAAAGTGATCACTCAACCCAGGGTATTCTTACCAATCCCACCGTGGTACGATTTCAACCATGTGAATAGATGTCTTGATGTCGAACATGGCAGAAACCACTTGATTACCGGTCATTGGTGTGAACCATTAACAAGTGCGAGGGAGATCACCATTAATGTCAATGATTCCTAAGGTACCCTAGTACATTCCAGTGAATGTGAATATATGAGATGAATTCAAACATCCTTGGAATCATTCGATCAGGGGTGAATGATGTAAACCAACTGTCGAATGTGAGGAGGCCTGCCATTGAGGCATGCAGGTCCCAAAGTACTAACTAGTTTCTAAGTCTGATTCCCGGATAATGTGTTGGAGTCGACAGGAATAGACTTGTCGAGGGAGGGCCTTGATGTATCCCCCATCAACGACATGAAACGAACATGGAGATGTGTTTGTCAAATCAAATGGACATGGACCGACACAGGTTTTGAGGCAAAATACTTGGGATGGCTGATTCTCGAGGCAGATACTTCCCTTGAACACTGAGGCACAACAACAAAACATGACATGGACCAAAACTTATACAGTGGATGTTGTGACTTGCGTCAGGTGACCCAAAGGAGTGAAAGGAACTCAAAGGATTGGCTCAGTGTAGAGGTTCAGCGGATTGTGATATATGCAAAGTGACAAAGTGTCGTGTTCAAGGGCGACTCTAAGAAGTGCTGGATGATTTTCTCAAGAGACTGCTTGGCTTTCTCCTTTCAATTTTTCCCCCATCCAGATAGATGAGTACCTCTGTTTGATTTAATGAGCTCGAGGAGGATAACACATGCTCGATATAACTCACCTTCGGTAAGTTCCTCTTCCTTTGTTTAACAAACCAGAAGAAGTAAGGGTTCATTCCCATATGGGTCTGTCGATGTGTGCTTTCACGAGTCCAAGGAAAGAAAACTCGAAGGTTTTTCAAGATTATAGAGTTTGGAAAAACACTTAAAAGAGAACTCTCTCAGTTCCTTTTTCGTACAATATTCCAACGAGACCGAAAAAGGGTTAAACTATCACTCGAAAGATGCATTTTCTGACCTTTTAACGAGTGTGAAAGGAAGCAAGATCACTCGACAATCTTTTCATATTTAGAGAGTCTGAAAAGGGTTTAAAGGAGACTCCAGGGGGGTTCCTTTTTCATGTGTTTGTATCCGTACGGGTCCGAGAAAGAGATAAAAGTTTACCCGGTTACGTTCTCATATTGTCGAGCTCGAGAACAAACTAAGACTATGCTCATAAGTGCGACAAGGTGAATAACCGATCAGGACTGCCAGGAAACCTGCGATGCCAGAGATACAAAACAGAGTTTAGTGAAGCCATTACATAATTAGAGAAACCCAAAAATGACCATACCTTATAAAAAATGAAATTTTATAAATAAAAATTGATTTGAAAATTCATTTACCATTTCATTTGCAAGGATTTTTGGAGTAGTGGAGAATCTCATTTGAAGCAAATCTTGTTTTTCTCGCTGCCAGAGCTACAATCGATCATTTCTCTCACCGTTCAAACCAAGTAGGTGTCCATCCTTTTCTCTTTCAATTACATGGTTTCAAATTGATTTTCATGGCATTATTTATTTAAACACAAAGCCCTAGGTTGCCCCTCTTTGAACCGAATCAGCCTCTTTTTAAAAATTAATAAAGTAGGGGGATTCTTTTACAAAAAATGTGTTAGAGAAGGGTTGTTAGGATGTATACACCCTTGCAATCGATTGGACCGATCATTTTTAGTAAAAGAACTCATAAAAATTGCCCCCAATTGCCCATGCAGCCCCCAAAGTCGTTTTGCATTTTTAAAACGTTTTTATCATTATTTGACAAATATTAAAGGGCGTGGTGGTTAAAAAGAGTGAGTAGTTGCTTTTAGATGACATGGGAATTTTGTTTCATGTTTTAAAATACTTTTTGAAAATCGTCGAAATTACCAAAACGTGAGGAATAATGAAATTCTTGATTCTTGTTTTGTAGGTATCTTCAACAATCATGATTGAATGGAAAGAGAGGGAACATGAGATGGATGATTTTGCCGCTCTACGGAGTCCTCATACGCAGGCCGCTCTACGAGCTTGTGTCTTGCTCAAGTTCTTCAAATTGCAAAAAATGAAGAGAGAGGTGTTATTACTTGAGCATATGATTAGCCTCTGGGATGTTGTGGAACAAGGATTCCATATCGGCGCACAACTTCTAACCATTGAGTTAGAAGACGTTTACTTTTTGACCAGCCTCTCAAAAAGAGGGGTCCCCATATCTTTCACTGGGCAGAGGGCATTACCTGAACAAGTGGACGTGTATCTGGCACACCACTGCATCCCGGGAGCGAGGTTGGTAGGGGGAAGGATCCCTATCAAGGATATTCGATATTTTCCCCTCCGGTCTATACTATTCGCTATCAAAAGCGTGACCAGAAACACTAGTGCTCATCTAGCATCGAGATCACAGGTGGCCTATGGTGTTCAGTGTTTAGAACCAACACTGTTCAATTGGAGTGCAGCGTTCCTTCGAAATGTGAAGGAACAGATCTCATGGTGCAGGACTGGTCAGAAACAGTTCGACTATGGCTCGTTTTTGGTCTCTTTTTCCTAGAGCGCATCCCTTAGATGCAGCCTCAGATAGTACTGGTGGTACGATTAGTGGATGAACCTAGGATGGAGAGGTGGACTAGTCTGTCTCCGAGGCTAGTTTCGGAGTCAGAGTTCCATTTCACTGGTGATTTCTTTGTCTGGCTGAGACGACAGTACCTCTAGATAGAGGACTTCCCCTATGATGATGTAGACTTATGTGGGAGTATGGACTTGATTTTTCCCATGGGGGAAGACTGGGATGAGTCAGGTAAGAGACTAAGCCATACCTTGTCTAGTTTTTGTTTTTTAAGTTTTTTAATGTATATATATATTTTTTGGGAGTGTAGAAGAGTTTTAACAGATGTTTTTTTTCCAACATGTAGACAAGGGAGTAGTACGCCCGATTGATATACCAATACTAGGGCATCGTGGAGGCGCCCCAGTTGCAGTAGATCCGGTGGTACCAACAGTATGTCTTCGGGAGGTTGAGAGGAACCTCCAAGGCCTTACAATGGGTATCCCTCCTCTGTGGAGGGGGGAAGTGCCTTTACATCTACAGAGGCACACTGTAGGATTCCCAGAGAATATCAATTCTCTGTTGAGGTGCGTAGTGCGCACGATAGTGTGTTACTCACAACACAATGTAGCGCGGGGAGATTAGAGTCTCTCCCTGTGATCATGTTTTTTGTATGCCTTGTCAGGCGATGTTGTATGGGTGAACAGACCCAATATTTTTCTCTTCTACACACTTTTTGATGTAATACAAACATTTCAATCATGCCATATATATATATATATACAGTTTCGAGTTTTTATGACGCCAATGATTTGTACATGATTATGTCTGTGATGTGTTTTAATTTACATGTAATGTACAGTTTTTCTTTCCTTGAATCTTATATGTGGGCGAGATACCGATCCATGATATAATTAGCTAATGAATCCGAAACACTATTAAATTCTCTTGGAATGTGTCTATATTCGATGTAATCAAACATTCGTTCAAGATGACGAACTTACAAGTGTAAGCGTAGCAGGATAGGACTACGAATAACGTAGATGCGGTTGAGTTGAAAAACCACCAGTTGGGAGTCTAAGTAAATAATGATGTGAGAGATACCTAGAGAGGAAGCTTGGGTCAACAGTCTGA
The DNA here is from genome assembly GCA_009831015.1 of Picea engelmannii. NCBI lineage: Eukaryota > Viridiplantae > Streptophyta > Pinopsida > Pinales > Pinaceae > Picea > Picea engelmannii. The sequence goes on from ML788941.1 coordinate 172,292, forward strand.
TGACAACATGATATTCTGCCATATTGTTGGTTGTTGGTCCTAGACAAATGCCTCCTGAACTCACCAGTTGGTCAAATTGGTAAATAACCCAAGCTTCTAAAGCAATGTTCCGGGTATGTCGGCTAGCACCGTCCGCGAACCCAAAAAAGATAGGAAAGGAAGACGTCATCTGCGCATGAAAACACAAGCACAATCATGAGTGGAAACGGTAAAGACTCGAGCACGCGAAAGAAATAGACACACCAAAACTAAATACAATAATGTACAAAGTACAAATGCTAGGCGATCTGGGCATAGTACTTCTTAAGGTAAAGCCCGTTTCGGGGCTCTCCTAGGGAAATTCCTTCATGATCAACTAATTCATAGGCACCTTTATGTAGGACACATTTTACGATGTAGGGACCGTGCCACATGGTTTCTAACTTTCCTGTCCCCAATTTATCGTGAGCTTGGTCATAAACGAGGACTAAGTCTCCTTTCGTGAAAGTCCGAGGGTGGACGGATTTGTCATGTTGACTTTTAATTCATTTTTGATGTGCCTCATTGGCGAGAGCAACATTGCGATGTGTTTCGTCCAGTTTGGATAGATACAAAAATCATTCTTCTTCAGCAGAAGTATGAGGCATGAGTTCTACTTTTAGTTTGAGTGATGGAATCTCACACTTGATCGGTAGGATGGCTTCAATGCCATAGACCAACTGGAAAGGAGTGAATCCAGTTGAAGTTTTCACAGAGGTGCGATAGGCCCAGAGAGCGGAGAAAATTTGTAGATGCCACGATGTTTTGTTTTCCCCTACCATGCATTGGATCATGGTTTTTAGGACTTTGTTGATAGCCTCAACTTGTCCGTTTGCTTGAGGGTAGTAAGGGGATGAGTTTTCATGGCGAAAACCCAATTTGACATCTAACTCACTCATCATCTGGTTTTTGAAGTGTGCACCATGGTCAGTGAGAATGGCACGTGGTACACCAAAACGAGTTATGATGTGGTTGAAGAGGAATAGAGCTACCATACGGCCATCATTCAGGAAGGTAGGCATAGCCTCAACCCATTTGGTGAAGTAGTCGACGACGACGATGATGTAACCATGCCCCCCGACTGAGGTAGGCTTACACTGCATGAAATCGATGCCCCATTTGGAAAAGGGGCCGATGGAGATAATAGGGTGCAACGTCATGGGGTGGGTGCGTGCCTTCTTATTAAAGATTTGGCAGGGTGGGAATTTCTTGACAGCCTCGATACAATCTTTGAAAATCGAGGGCCAAAAGTAGCCGGCACGTAGAATATTTTGGGCTGTGGCCATTCCGGAGAGGTGACCACCACAGGCTCCAAGGTGACAATCATTTAAAATGCGTTCAGCCTCCTCGTGAATCAGACATCGTTGAAGGATGGTGTCGATGCCACGGTGATACAAAGTGTCACCGAGGATGATATAATGATGAGTGTTCGTGCTCTTTTCGTCAATGTGTGAGCAAAAAGTGAGCACTTACATGCCTAGTTGGGCTCTTCTAGTCATGACAACTATAATGCAAAAGGTTAGAAAGAAAACAGTAAAGGTATTAACAAGAATTAAACTAGAACTAAATAACAACATGAGCATAAAAACAAAAACTAAAAACAAGTGACAATGGAACAAGTTCACCAATAGATAGGCTGATCTGATTAGT